>JAWPHD010010736.1:0-90521 GCA_037043455.1 Cyrtodaria siliqua | reverse complement strand
AACATATATGTGTAAGAATTGACTAAAACAACACAGAAATATGTAAAAAATAAATAAAAAATAAATAAATAAAAGGTGTGGAGGGGAGTGGGGGCGGGGGTAGAGGGTGGGGGGAGGAGGGAGCCCATGACCCAATATGGGTGAAGTAATAAGATGCGTAATGCTATAACAAATCCCAAACCAAAATTATAGATATATACATGCTTACATGCAAACCTAGATCTGCATTTATTGCACATTTTATGGGCCATCACAATTTGGGTTCCATGGGAGCCCAGAATTTGCAGAAGACAAAATTACTTGTCCAACCCTTTACAACATACTATAAGGAAACCAATTCCAAAATTAAGTTCAGCTAGAACAAAAAATGTAAGAGATATAGACCTGTAAACACAGCTTACACGCAAAATTTGATGTGAAACAGACATATTTTAAGGGCTATCAGAATTTGGGTTCCATGGGAGCCCAGGGGTTACAGGAACCAAAATTACTTAAGCAGCCCTTACGATAATGCTATAAGGAAGCTAATGGCCAAATTTGGTTGTGCTAGGGTAAGAATTGTAAGAGATATAGACTTGTAAACACACCTTACACGCAAAATTTGATGTGAAATGGGGCACATTTATGGGCTATCATAATTTTGCGTTCCATGGGAGCCCATGGGTTACAGGAACCAAAATTGCTTATGCAGCCCTTAAGATAATACTACAAGGAAGCCCATGAACAAATTTGGTTGTGGTAGGATAAGAAATGTAAGAGATATAGACTTGTAAACACAGCTTACACGCAAACCTTGATGTGGGACACCGACCCCGGGGTGATTACATAAGCTCTCTTATTCTTCGAATAGTCGAGCTAAAAAAACACAAACCGGTAATCCAACTGTTTCCGAGGATGCTGCTGCTGCTTAAACAACCATAAGCCTAAAACCTGTATCACAATTTACAAGATATAAAATAACCGTTACTTACCCAGTTGTCCTAGCTGTCTGTAGAACCTGTATTCTAGGTGCAGCTGTGGGGCGCGAGATTTCATGGGTTCCTGCAAAACAGAACGATAAATATGTTACTGTTGGTGCTGTAGACTGCTTTAGAATAGATGGCAATAAAAGTTTTTTTAAGCCAACAAATATTAATAAATAAATATAAACAGCTTAAAACTTAATTAATGACACTGTGCATTTAAAAGATTTCTTTCTATCTTCATATAGTTTATATAGGTAGGCAGCAACGTCAAATAGAACAAAGGATAATTTTCTTGATATTTTACAATAAACTATTTTTAGAGCAACAATATACATGTAAGTTGTAATCTCCAATAAACTACTATCTAAGCTCATGTTAACCATTCGCCAAATCGCCATAGGCGAAAAGAAACCGAACTGGTGAATGAAAATCGTAAGAAATACAAATTCTCCAGACATCGGCGGTCTGGCGAATCCAAATTTCCGACCGATATTGTCTAAAAAATCTCGGAAAATCCCGAATTCTAGCCAATATCCCGCTGGGTGTTGTTAGCTAATTAGCGACAATCAATATTATTCATATAATAATGCGTTATCGAGCCGGGTAAAACATCAAATAACGTGGCGCCCTCTTACGGCCAAAATGGCTGATCAAAACAGAAAAGTGCATGAAAAAGTGTGACTGTTTTAAGAATTAATCAGCCAGAGATGCTCTGTTTAAAGGCCGACAGTCTTTTTGAACTTTACGATCACTGGTAAGTGTGTGGAGTGCCCACTAATTAGTTGTACACACAGAAGCGTAAACTGGAACAATGGCAAGTGTGAACGTGTTTGATCGGCTGTCTGTAAATTGTGATAATTTTATGTTTGATTGTTCAATCAACATGAAACAATAGTCAATACAAAACAAGAGGCCCAAGAGGGCCTGTGAACGCTCTACTGGCTGTTATACCATTGATGAATCGAGTCGTACTACATGGTGTCTAGAGTGTACACAAGGTTTTTCAAGTATTTGACCTAGTGACCTAGTTTTTGACCCCATGGGACCCATTTTCGAACTTGACCAAAATATAATTAAGACAACATTTCGACAAAGTTTCATCAAGATCGGGTCAGAAATATGGCCTCTAGAGTGTACTAGTGACCTAGTTTTTGACCCTGTGTGACCCATTTTCGAACTTTAGCAAGCTATAATTGAGACAAATATTCTGACAAAATTGCATCAAGATCGGGTCAAAAATATGGCCTCTAGAGTGTACACACGGTTTTTTCAAAGTTTGACCTAGTGACCTAGTTTTTAACACCATGTGACCCATTTTTGAACTTGACCAAGATATAATTAAGACAAACATTTTGACAAAGAGTGTACACAAGGTTTTTCCAATATTTGACCTAGTGACCTAGTTTTTGACCCCATGTGACCCATTTTCAAACTTGACCAAGATATAATTAAGACAAACATTCTGACAAAGTTGCATCAAGCTCGGGTCAAAAATATGGCCTCTAGAGTGTACACAAGGTTTTTCCAATATTTTACCCAGTGACCTAGTTTTTAACTTCATGTGACCCATTTCCGAACTTGATCAAGATATAATTAAGATAAACAATTTGAAAAAATTTCATCAAGATTGGGTAACAAATATGACCTCCAGAGTGAACACAAGTTTTTTCAAGTATTTGACCTAGTGACCTAGTTTTTGACCCCACATGACCCATTTTTGAACTTGACCGAGATTTCATTGAGACAAACATTCTGACAAAGTTGCATCAAGCTCGGGTCAAAAATATGGCCTCTAGAGTGTACACAAGGTTTTTCCAATATTTGACCTAGTGACCTAGTTTTTAACTTCATGTGACCCATTTCCGAACTTGATCAAGATATAATTAAGACAAATAATTTGACAAAGTTTCATCAAGATTGGGTAACAAATATGACCTCTAGAGTGTACACAAGTTTTTTCAAGTATTTGACTTAGTGACCTAGTTTTTGACCCCACATGACCCATTTTTGAACTTGACCGGGATTTCATTGAGACAAACATTCTGACAAAGTTTCATCAAGATCGGGTCAAAAATATGGCCTCTAGAGCGCACACACGGTTTTTCCAAAGTTTGACCTAGTGACCTAGTTTTTAACACCATGTGACCCATTTTTGAACTTGACCAAGATATAATTAAGACAAACATTTTGACAAAGTTTCATCAAGATTGGGTCAGAAATACGGCTTCTAGAGTGTACACAAGGTTTTTCAAGTATTTGACCTAGTGACCTAGTTTTTAACCCCATGTGACCCATTTTCAAACTTGACCAAGATATAATTAAGACAAACATTCTGACAAAGTTGCATCAAATTGACAAATCCGACCTTGACACTTATATCGACCCTGACCCTGAATAACATAGTTAAGAAACTCGGCAATAAACACATATTTTTAAGTAGGACACGCAAGTAGGGCAGGTCAGGCCAGTAGAACACGACAGGTTAAGGTCGAAGCAATTAAAATGAAACATATAGGGAATAAGTGAAATGGTTATATGTATGAGTGTGTATGAAATATAATAACTACCTGTAATGATATTATTCTGTATATATCTACTATGTGTATGGATGTATGTATATCTATGTGTATGTATGAAATCTTATATTATCCTTATATATAATTACCTACTATGTGGTATCACCCAAGATACGTGTATATATATATATATATACCCCGTGCATTAACGTACGCTCACGTGTATGGAAGAGATATTAAATTTGTCTATATAAGTAAATACCATTGACATTCGCGTCGGACAAATAAGTAAATACAATAAAACGCGTCCCACGGAAATATCGAGCGGTGTTATAGTGGGAATAGCACATATTAGGCCACTTTTTAGGCATTCAATTTTTTTGTATTATAACAATTATAAGTAAAAAACAAATAAATAAGCAAATAAGTATACCAGTAGAAGCCATACAAAAACATTAAATTTTTATTGTGCATTATACCATAAGGGATGTGACCGTCTTAAAATCCAACAACTACAGTAATAATAGTGTAATAGTTCTTAACTAAGTACAAAAGTAATGTTAACTCTAAAACCAGTAAACACGGCACATACCCATTTAGGACTAGGGAGCGCCTCCTTACGGTCCCTTTCATCACCAACCTGTGGGACACATCCCACAGGGGCAATCTTGACTGGAAACCGTTAGCGACCATAATTGGCCTTTCCTTCCCAGTGGTAGCAAACCCCTTGCGCGAACAAGATGTGGAATTGCTGCCACAGTACCTCAGACCAGACACACACGCTATGCCCCAGGCATAGCAACCAACAAACTAAACACCAACAAATGCTCCAACATGTACAAACATACAACACAGAAATAACTGAACAGGCCCCAGTTCGATGACCACAAGTATTAGTATGCTGCAAATGGACACGCTAATCATCCCCAAGATGGCGTAGTACAGGCATACCCCTCATCAAACCCCAGCAAATATGATATGTTAAAAACATAATCATAACACTACAAGACAAGCATGCACCACATACAACACAACGCCAAACAAAGCTAGGACCGGAAGGTGTCAATACACGAAATTAGGTTGAATTAACCGCTGTTGTTGACACCGTTTTTAGCACATATTTAGGCATTAAACAGACCTGTTGGCAAGGTCTAGATCAGCTTCAAAATTCAGAATTACACCTTTAAAAGTCCAGACTCTATTGTGCCCATCGCGTCAGGTATACCCTGACGTGTTCATTGGCGGACGGACTATAAACCTTAGAATTACACACACACACAGACAAAGTTGCATCAAGCTCGGGTCAAAAATATGGCCTCTAGAGTGTACACAAGGTTTTTCCAATATTTGACCTAGTGACCTAGTTTTTGACCCCAGATGACCCATTTTCGAACTTGACCGAGATTTCATTGAGACAAACAATTAAGATAAACATTCTGACAAAGTTGCATCAAGCTCGGGTCAAAAATATGGCCTCTAGAGTGTACACAAGGTTTTTCCAATATTTGACCTAGTGACCTAGTTTTTAACTTCATGTGACCCATTTTCGAACTTGATCAAGATATAATTAAGATAAACAATTTGACAAAGTTTCATCAAGATTGGGTAACAAATATGACCTCTAGAGTGTACACAAGTTTGTTCAAGTATTTGACCTAGTGACCTAGTTTTTGACCCCACATGACCAATTTTTGAACTTGACCGAGATTTCATTAAGACAAACATTCTGACAAAGTTTCATCAAGATCAGGTCAAAAATATGGCCTCTAGAGTGTACACACGTTTTTTTCCAAAGTTTGACCTAGTGACCTAGTTTTTAACACCATGTGACCCATTTTTGAACTTGACCAAGATATAATTAAGACAAACATTTTGACAAAGTTTCATCAAGATTGGGTCAGAAATACGGCTTCTAGAGTGTACACAAGGTTTTTCAAGTATTTGACCTAGTGACCTAGTTTTTAACCCCATGTGACCCATTTTCAAACTTGACCAAGATATAATTAAGACAAACATTCTGACAAAGTTGCATCAAGCTCGGGTCAAAAATATGGCCTTTAGAGTGTACACAAGGTTTTTCCAATATTTGACCTAGTGACCTAGTTTTTGACCCCACATGACCCATTTTCGAACTTGACCGAGATTTCATTGAGACAAACATTCTGACAAAGTTTCATGATGATTGCATCAGAAATGTGGCCTCTAGAGTGTACACAAGCAAAAGTTAACGGACGGACGGACGACGGACAACACACCATCCCATAAGCTCTGCTGGCCCTTGGCCAGTAGAGCTAAAAAGCCAGAGGCCGAGTCACAGACTCCAATATGCATTCATTCTGTACTTTTTAAAATGTCAGTCTTGACAATTTTTAAAAATTAAATTAAATTAAATACAATTTTTAAAAAGTTTTGAATATTGTGCAACACAGCTCTTAATTATAAGCACTAATTAGGCCATCCGTAAAAAAAATGTTGGTTTGCTGTGCTCGACCTACTCACTAAAAAGAGCCCTACCCAAAACTTGTTATTGCAATTCTTTTAACATATTTTTTTTTTTGCTATTTTAAGAATATTTTCCCTTTAATTTCTTATGTTTTTTACTGTCTTTGGATATTTTTTTTATTCACCTACTGAAAAAAAAAAAATCACCTACCTACATACCCACATAAAACATTTTGTGTCGGAGCACAGCAAACCAACAATTTTTTAAGGATGGCCTTAAGCAGAATGCAGCATGCATATGATATGGAAATATTGGTACCCTAGAGGTTAATATTAAAGCATACTCTTTTAATTTACTTTCGATGTGTACGCAAATACGAGGTTTTAGCGCCTTCAATTAAAGTACCAAAATATCTCGGCAAAAGTCTGGCTAAAGAAATTCTAATCTGGCTAAAGAAATTTTTAGGGCTTTAGCCAGATTTGGCTAAAGGGTTTAAGATCCTAGTGCTAGACTAGACTATGATCCAAATTGCAAGTTTGGGTGACATTTACAGGACATGTAGTTTCTGAGAAACAGAGCTAGTCACAAATACTAAGCATAGAATTAAAGGGACACACGGCAATCTTAAAATGTTTATCAAGCATTGTGTGTGTAGTTCTAAGGTTTATAGTCCCTCCACCTTTTAACCAATAGGACGTCCTAAAGGTATAGGTACAATAGAGTCTGGATTTTTTTTTATCAAGTAGTGACATTAGCGTCTATTTATCCAACATCATTTTGATTTTTTAAGTTTAAACCTGCTTGCAAGTAATTGTATTAAATTTTGAGTTTTCATTTATCCTTCTTATTTTACCAAAAATTTAAATATATAATTATGTTTTATACTATTCTTAAAAATAAATATTAATGATTGAACAATTTAAGTTTTGCAGAAAAGTAACGGGACGTCACAAGTTTTTAAAAATATCAAGATTGCCGTGTGTCCCTTTAAAGTTTGTGACGCAGTTGAAGTATAGCAAAGTCATTTATGGAACTTCTCTATTATACTGTTCAGTACAAAAGCAATTTTTCAATTCGTGAAAAGGAGTCCTGCTATTGGTTTACAAAATATACTACCCTTACATATTACATTGTAATTTGTATACACCTGTCACCTCAATGTTTATCACAGCTTAAATTATACTGGTAAATTTTTAAAGATGTGTCTAGTAGACCTGTACAACTAACTACGGTAACGATTACGGTAAGGATTACGATAAGGAATACCGACTAAAACAGAGGGGTTTTCTCAACAAGCAATACCCCTTGAATGCTCGACCAAGCGTTTGCGCATCACTATATATAGGCCAATGAAATTTATTATTGACACTGCATGAACTTGTAGGGAAAAGTAGGTGGTCTGCCACGTCTACAAAATATCTACCGTCATATAAAGCCTAAAATGTGCTGAAAATAACGTACACCACAATTCAAGCAAACAGCAATCATTATTTTAGAATTTATTAAACTAGTTGGCATACATGATAGGATGAGATGGTTTGCAGAGCAATATATCATTTTTACCAACGACCAATTATTCACCATGCTTCCTTTTCTAGGCCTCACCTAATAAAGTTGATATTCGCTTCATACCATCTTTGCAAACTGGTTAAATTAACTTAATATGTTTTGCATTTTCTTGATACTTTCCTTTGAAACAATATAGCGCTTAATCTCGAATATACTTCATTTTTCAAGTAGGTGGGACTATTTACGCTCGGCTGCGCACGCATAGAAAGTGATTATTCCGCTTCAAGGAGGTGAACGAACTGTACGCGATGCATGCAGACACTGCGCTTTCATCCGGTATGTCTTAACAGAAAATGGATATTCCACTGCATGAAAAGACATTGACAGTAGTGATTTCTCTTTTTCTTTTTGTTATCATTAGAATTGTTGCTAATACTATTATAGCGACGGGAAAATAATGTAAATACAACAATTAATTCTCCTTTTCCCCCCGCTGTTTATTCGGTTTTGCCGGTTTTAAATGGAAAAATCCACGAAGCGTATTTTTTTCGGCGTTTATGCGGTTTTAAACGACGGTAATCAATGGAAAATTTGCCATAAGACACTAACGCGATTCGTGGATTACGCCATTTAATATCGACGTTTAAAACCGCATTAATTAACGCCGAAGAAAATGCGAAATAATTCCTTAAATAAATGAGCAATCGTGTATTACATACATTGTAAAAGAAAAAAAAAAAACCTTCAATAGTTGCGGCCTCATCCATTTCGATGTTAGGGTTAACTGATCAATTTCATTGTTCTAGTGTGCATTCAAGGCGATAAGCGCACGCGCTGCACGATTTTTCAGTTTTTCAAAAACCCCACAGGGTTTTGTATCAGTAAAGTCAGATGTTGAAATAAAAGGTAGTACAATTTGAGTTTACAGTACCACTATAGGTTTAAAAACATTTATTGTTGCAAAATAATCAACAGTTAGGAATAGGTAAAGCAATTTATTTGCACTATTCAAATGTGTAAAAAGTTTAAAAAAAATAAAAATAACAGAATGCCGTGACTTAAAAAAAGAGCGCAAAATTGCCGTTTGACTCTTTAAATGTATCCTGGTGCGTAACCTAGGATAGCACAAATTGCTGTCCCGCAATGAATATTCTTGTAAACAATGGGTAGTTTTAGTTTCACACATTAAATTTAGACCATCTAAATTAGGAAATATCAATATTTTTATAACAACATTTTATTTCGAAAGAGCCTCCGCTGCCCCCGCCTCCGTCCCTCCCACACACAAATACTCAAACCAAAATCTTGGATCTGCATCTGATGTGTACCCTCCTCTCAAAACGTTTTTAGTGATCACTTATTCAGGCAAGCCCCTTTAAATCTCCAGCCGCGTCTGGGTGGTTGTATCGAAGACTGTATTGAGAAAAAATTCTGAAAGGTCGATGCATATGACGTATATTGACAGAAATTAAATAGAAATAATATGTATATTTTAATTTGATTTTTTTATTGTTTTTTTTCTTCACAAACCCCTCTGAGCCTACTAAAATCCAGGTTGTTATACAACTTTGAGATCAGCCCCCAACATTTTCTCGTGCTTAGAATTTAGTCTGAAGTCATAGTCGCTATCGTAGTTAGTTGTACAGGTCTATTAGGAGGTAAACATACAAAATAGTGTGTTATGAAGTCAACTTACCAATTTGATGGCCACATGTTCATTATTGTATAAATTCTTGCCTGAAATGTAGAACAATAAAAAATAATTAGAAAGATATGAATTTGTTCTGGACAGTGTACAAAAATGCATACATTATAGTAGATTACATATATATATTATATTGCAAGCCGGCTAAAAACCATTGGCTATTCTGCAATTATATAAATGTGTTATATAAAATGTAACGTAAGTTAACAAGCTGTAACTGTCAAGTAATACATGTTGTCTTAAGGTCATCTTACAATGTATAGATTCGCGCATGACTAATGTAACTATATATATAAATAAAGGAGATATGATAGTCTTGCGCTGAACCTGCACAGTATGATCCTATTAGCCATGCATTGTCTGGTGTGGTTACCTAGTATAGAATAGGACCACTGCAAATCCTGCTACAGGTAGAGGAGTAGGATAACACCCCTCCTACACCCCTCACCCTCCGTCCCAAGCCCCCCCTCCCCCCACACCCCCTCTCCCTCCTTCATGTTCATTTTGTAATTTTGTGTTGTCAACTAATAAATAATTGAGGGGATTTTTTTCTCAAAAAAGGGGGAAAAAATATATGGCAGCAGGAATGGGGCCAAATAGTTTGGGTAAAAAAAACACTGACAGCTAGTTATCTTCTTTTAAAATGCCAATATGGATACATTTAATTGAAGTTCTGGTCAAATAGTTTTGATTTTTCATATAGCGATTGAGGGCAAAGTCAGAGTAAACCACTTTTTTTTGCACCCAAAACTGGGTACGAAACCTACAGTTGGACGTTTCATACCCCGGCCTTTAGAAGTTTCGTACCAGGGTTCGACACTAACAGTGTCCCAGGATCCTCCCCCAGATTTTCAGGTGGGATCCCTGCTTTTAGAAGCTTGGGATTCCACTGGGAACCCTGACTTTGCCTTCAGGTTCTTATTAAGAACACATTTTATAGATTATTTAATCGAAAATCCCCCAAAAATCGAGCACAAAAATTGTCCGAAAAGGTAATTCAGTTTGCCTTTCGTTCTACCTCTATTATCGAGGATCCCTTATATCAATCGCTCTCGCTAGGCACTTATTAGGCCAGACTAAAATGCTCTTAGTTTTATGTGGGCACCCAGATGTACAAAGTAGGGATTCCAGTCGGATCCCTTACAAAAAATGTTAGTGTCGAACCCTGCGTACCCTGCCGTTGGACAGTAAAGTCACTGGGTCTAGTTAGTAATTACACATTTAAGTTACTTCCCTTTAATACGTACAGTACAGCTCACGCGAAACCCATAATTTACTCGACCGCCGAGTTTGGTTGTATCGAGTGACGCGAGAATCTACGCCAAGTCAGTGTTTGGACTCGGCAAATCCACACGGCGAAAGTATGCTATTGTCGAGTCACTCGTTGTGATCACACTACGAGTTACGCCGCGTAGAATCCAACTAACCATGAGTGCACACCTGTAGTGATTTATTATTGGGAAAAAAATCTGAATTTTCTGACAACTTTTCGGGGGAAGTTTTCTGACAGCGCGCTTGAAAAAGCCAATCGCCAGAAAAAGTACAAAAGATAAGGCGCCGAGTTATCTTTTCTGTGCAAAGTTGACACGACTGATAAATACAATGAATAAATTTCGAAACAAATACGTATTTCAAACTTTTAATGCATTTAATCACAAGTTGTGTTCGTTTTTGTTGTCCAAAATTTTCTTCTTCAACAGACATAAATACCCATAATCCTTGGCCATGTATGTACCTTTTAACAAGGCGGCACTAACAACGGATTTATGACTCGGAATTCTTTACAAATTGTTTCTGACTAAGAACCCATCGATGTATTAATAATAAACAGGAGAATAGTATAAATTTGTTACAAATAAACGAGTATTTAAAAATATAATCATAATTTTCTGACAGCGCGCTTGAAAAAGCCAATCGCCAGAAAAAGTACAAAAATAAGGCGCCGAGTTATCTTTTCTGTGCAAAGTTGACACGGCATTCGACAACCAAACTCGGCGAATCTAGTAAAGTGTGGGTTTCGCATAAGCATGTAAAATACAAAATCACCGATCTTAAACAGCCACGTATATCTATTAGGCCTAACAAAAAAATAGGTTTGTTTCAGGTTACTTGACCGACCATATCTGTTTACCCCCCGACCCAAATTTTTTTTGAGGGGGTCACCTAAATACTACTCCAGTACAACAAAAACGTGTATACATGGCAATATGCGTGGCAATTTTGTGAAATTTCACTCAACGCAATGATGGTAAAGTTTATCCCCCACGATTAAAATATGGGGATTCTCAGTCATAATCGTGGCTAACACCAGTGAGTATTCGCCGGTGTTTCAAATTAATTGAACTGACATGATGTTCATTGTTTTCATTTTTAATTGCGAAATAATTGTTTTAAAATGAATGTGTTGACTGTAACTTTTCATGTTTTATTTAGCCAAAATCATTGTTAACAGCAGAAACGCAATATAAAACCATTATTTCTTAGATCTCTGGAAACAGCAACCGGGAAATCGGCATTCGCCATTGCACTAATAACAATCAACATTTTAAATTTAATAAATTTAAATTGTTTATTGTTTTATCTTGTATAGTCTGTATAACAAATAATTTACCAAACTTTGTCAATAAGTATGTCCAACATAATCAAAAGATTAATAAAATAAGCGATGTTCGAAGTTTGGATAGGCTATTTTAAAAAAGCTGCATTGGGGCACCATACTAATTATAAGAATGTCTGTTCCTGAATTGGGGTTTTAAGGCGCACCAACACATTACAGGTTATATGGCGCCTAACAGGCATGAACATGCCAGGCTCATCCTCCGTGTACATGGAGATAAAATATGGAAAATGGGCCTAGAACCTTCTCACCCTGAACTAACGAGGACAACACTTCTGCGCATGTGCGATTTATATCTGTCATAATGTAAAAGCCATCATTTTCAAATGCTTTTTTAGACAATAAAAGTGTAACATCTGAATTTTAAAATACCATGGATGAATACAGATAAGTTTATTCTATCAGTCACAATGAAGTAATTAATAAAATAATTGATATATCTTCAGCAAACAAGCCGTTAAAATCGGACTATTGATTTCGTAAATTCTTGGACGGTGCCATTTTTAAAATGCAGTATTGGGGCATCTAACTAATTTTCATATATCTCCGCCTAGCGGAGGACTTTTTAAACAAGATTTCCGATTCATAAACAGCAGGCCCTGGAAAAGACAATGAAATAAAAATTGCGGGGAAAAAAACACAAATTCATTGGTTGATTGACCGCTGATTATAGGTGAACTTTGAACTTAAATATCTCAGCAACCAATGGAAAGGAATGTTTAGGGAATTTTTCATTGAATAGAAAAATCATTTCTCTGTTTGAATAAATTAACATCATTTCTATAAACAGATGCACATTTGATTTGTATAAACACGTTTGCATACACATTATGTAGAGCGTCGCACATGTATGTAGCGTCTCGATACACTTTTATTGACGGCAATTCGACAGATAACATTTATTGATAGCTGGGTTTTAAATTGTGATAACTTTCTTATTTATTGTTCCATTTTGATCATTTAAACAGCATTGTTTTTGTAAAAACATACTCTTCCCATGGTGTGTATATCTTTGAGAAAAATCAAATTTTTGTAAAAAGTGTTGTCTTGGCTACCTGAACTGCAGAGTTGCTGCAAATTCTATCGTAAAAACTCCATTTACGCTGGAGCCACGTTTATTGTTTTTCTGCCACTGCTCTTTTGATGTGAGCGAGATGGCACCTGAAACAATGCAGGGATCATGATGAAGACCTTTAATGAACATGAACAAAAAACGATAAAATGAACATGAATTTGGGGGGATTCTACCCCTCTGCCTTCCCCTTCAAAGGGATCTGCAGTGGCCCTATTATTTGCCCCGTGACCAAACGGGTATTTGCCCCGTGACCCACATGGGGCTTCTATTCCTGAACAGAAGGCCCTGGTAAACAATAACAAAAACTATCGGGAACATTTTTTTATAGGTGAACTTTGAACTTGAATATCTCAGCTTCCGTGAACATTTTAAATATTTGTTTGCATAATTTCTATAAATAGAAAAACCTGGATGTTAGCAACGTGTACTAAAGCGTGTGAGTATTTGTCTGGTACAATGTACATGTTTTTGTTTGCCCGCGGAGCCGTCGACCCTATGCATAGTAGACTGTAGTTTCCATTGTCGATTTTTTTACACATTTTTTATGACCTTTTAGTTCAATGCGGTAATCCTGTCTCGGGTTTAGTCAGGTCATTAATGGGAACATGTATTATTAGATCGACGAATTTTAAAATATCTCAACTATTACTTTTAAACAATGTTTTGTCTGTTGGAACTCCCCTGTGATTCATCGCGAACTTAACACCGAGAAACATGGCGATCACTTTCTTCGACATTGCATTTTCCAATCGCAGTGATTTTGACGGTCACAGTGATGTTCGCCAGTGACAATCTGCAGTAAAATTGCCGAAAGGTCAGTTATCCGCGTGGTACCATCTGTAAGTTTGTTATTACACTCCGAATTATGGACAGTGGATAACATTAAAAAAAAATCTAAAAAAATCCCTACCTACTGACCCATCTGTTTTTGAGGACGTAACCAGAAACAACCCTTTTTTTTTTAGGCCTTTAATAAATTTAATAAGCATACAAAATCCTGGGTACGAAACGTCCAATGACCCAGGAAGGCAAGGTACTAAACATCAAACGCACTGGACGTTTCATACCCCAAAAATGGGTACGAAATGTCCAGGGTACAAAACGTCCATAATTCTTTTTTTTCACCTACTTTATACATATATATCTCAACATCTCAGAAATGTTTAACTAATGACAGAATGTGAAAGTTATGAATATCAGGACAAGAGACAGAATGTGAAAGTTATGAATATCAGGACAAGAGGTAAATCGCCGCGAAACTCTGCAAGTTCTCCTGTTGATGACAGGAAGTCCCCATATTCTGATCACGGCAGACAATATTTAATGACAGTGATGAATTATCTACGGTAAACACAGCATATGCGCGTTAAAATATCTCAGCGTAACCGTTGTGTGTGAAAAGTTGTAAACCGTGAGGCACCATAAATCTGGAGAAATGTCTTCAGGACCGTCAGACAAGTAGTGTTCCTCTAGTACTAACCCTCCTAGGCGGGTGAACATTCAGATCAAGTTGAAGCTTTGGTCGTAATGAACACATGCATTTAAAGAAAACCTCCGATACAAAAAAAGGGGCAATAAGGCGGGGCACTTGTTAACTTCTTGTGAGTAACACCAAATTTCTGAACATAAACTAATATTTTAATAAAATAATTGTGAAACCGCTGTTCCTCACCTAATCTTAATTCTCCAAAGTTACCACATCCAATCTTTTTACCAACCCTGAAATTGGGGCCTACCATCAGCACCCCTGAGTTCCCTGAACTCGATTGTCTACTTGAACCATGCATACTGGATCGTCCTGATGATTTTCGTCTTGAGTTTTCGTCAATCTTTTCGTCCCTTTTCTGCATAATATCACACTAATACGAAATTAAACTTAACAAAACATAAAATGTATCTGATACTACAGTGTGGTGGGGCACACACACTGGAGTTTTTGTTCATGGCTTCAGCCTCACATAATTTGAAGCCATTTACCCATAAAACATAGTGAAAAACGAAATCAAGCGTGGCAAGTACAATGGGGTGTACCCATATTCACAGCTAATATGAACAAATATCTTCTATGGTCCTTTATAATTCCAATTATTGTTGGTTTCTTTCTCTCACTTCTTTCCTGTGTCCATCATAGGAACTACTTTAAGCACAATATTAACATTTTTCGTCAACTTGAAAAAAAATATTGTTATTGACAAAGGTAAACAGGTTAATCCAATTTAGTGGTGTGCTCATAAAACTTTCATTAATACTTATGCAATTAACAAGCAATCGACGAGATTGTCTAAATCAGTTGGATCTTTTTTTTTATGAACCAAATTTGACAGGAAAAGAGTAGTTAGGTTTTTCACCGAATGCGCAAGTCTGGTTTTCCCGTTACCAGGCGAATAGTTTATTTGTAAACAAATATAACTTTTCAGTTCTGCGAATGATCGTTCGTAAAATAAATTGTGAACATAATGTTAACTGTTTACGTTTCTCTGTAATACATCAACTGTATCCATAATTATCTACAATTTCATTGAATATTTTTGGAACATCTGATTTAACGTCACTTCCGGTTTCATTTCATTCATGCGTGAAGAAAATGGCGGCTGTTTTCAAACATGTAAACGAAAGTTGATTTTTTTTTCTGTTCTCGAATTTGTTGGTGTACATTTGTAGTAAACAATGGTTGAAAAGGGAAAATTTCTTGTAGTTGTTGCTGTTCTAGAAGGTAAAATACAATCGCTAGTTGCAGATTTGTGTATCTTGTTCAAAACATCTTCCTGCAAAAAGACAAACAAGTTTGAGCTTGACAGTATATATACATTTTATGTTTATGAATTTCAACACAGGTGATTTTACTTAAAAAATAATGCAAAACATGTTATATTATCAAAAGACAATGTTTAGTTCAGTAGACAATGTTTAGTTCAGTATTAAACGGGAATTACCGCAATTTAGTAGATAAACAAAATCTGCGGAAACCAATGACATTCCAATATTGTCTTTATGTTGAGAAACTGGTGTCACAATTAACCAAACTCAGGGCCGTCATTCTGTTTTGAGGGACTGCGACCCATACCCTTGGGTGGGGAATTTTTGCGCGCTTTTACAGGAAAGAGGGAATTATTTTGTGGCCATAATTTTGATTATAATCATAGTTTTAAATAGACTACTCGTCGGGGGCCACTTTCCGTCACTTATGTAAAAATAAACTAATTTTTCAGACAAATCTATGTATCCTGACAATTTTTATTCTATTTTCTATTAGGTTACCTCTTCCTGGAAATTTGATACCAAAGTATTTTGTTTTATATAAATTATCGAAGTGGCACGTGACCTTTTTATAAATAGACTAAAACCGAGAAATCATTTTGTTTACAAGCCCAGTTTCCGTCATGTATTTTATCGAGTTATAGATTCAACTAGGTCAAGATATAGTAAACTTTTATGAATTAGAAACTTGTTTTTAAGTCTATTCAACAATTTCATTGTAAAAATGGTATGTTTGCATTATTCCATCAGTCACATCGATCGTTATAACAATGCGCCTGGTAACGCCAATGTAAAACGTCCAATGACGACAATTTACAGTAACTCTGTGTAAATCAAACGGATACAGGTTGTACGAGTTGCTTCTCTTTGGTTAAATTATATAATCACGGTATATTTTAACTGCGTCCACTGAAGAGTGATAAAAATATGACGTCATAACATTGTTATTTTTTTAATAGTTTATTATGCGGCAGTATGCACGCGCATCCCCAACGCAATATAAGGAAGTAAACACTTTTTTCGGAGAAATCCCTTTCTTTTTTTACCGCTTATTTACTTTTTGGTTGTTTTTCCTGTTTCCAATCTTCAGTTATAAACGTCTGACAATAAGTGACATCGCGAAAGTAATTTGCAGTCTAAAAACGTTTTTTAAATGAGAATGACGGAAACTGGGCTTGGACGGAAACTGGCCTCTAACGAGTACATTGTATAACAGTTTAAGACTTTTAGTGATCCGTTCGTGGGAACTGCTGACTATCACAAGATGAGTCACACACACTTGCAAGACCAGATGGTTCACTTGCAACACAAGTTGAAGACGAAGTCGATCAATCGCTGATATTTTCAACATCTAATTTTTCCAATGTTTTTGTTTCTAAAGAATGTCTATTTTGGCACATTTCTAGCCAGTTTTATTCGGGTTTTTTTTCTATAAGACTTTGTGTTGTGAGACATCGTATAATTCAAAACTTGCTCAAAAGAAAGATCGAGAAAAGCCGTTGTCTCTGTCATCCAGACGTATGCAATCTGCGTCGTTCCGTTCGCCCAGAAAATATGGACATGCATCTGGGTGATAGAGACTAGAAAAGCCGGTGCGCGTAGATGAAAAAATGGACGGTGCGACAATACATTTAAATGAAACGGGACACAGTCTACGACTTTCGTACTATTTTGAGTCTGAAACAAAAAAACATACTTTTTGGAATGCGTCCGGTTACCGGATCGGCAGATCGACGGCCCTGAAACTGTTTCTTTGACAGTAAATAAAAATAGAATGAAAGGATGACAGATAGAAATATAGGTTGAGTAAAGATAGCAGTGAAGTGAGTTGCAGTAGCACTATACTTTCAGGTTCATTCATCCTACTGCCTCTTTTGAGAATAATGAGAAGCTAAGCATCTGTACATGGTTAAACCAGTGATTTAAGAAAGTTTATTACGTCTCAGGTTAAAAGAAAAGTAAAAGCGTGATAGAAGGGTGGAAGTCAGAACAAGTAAAAGTGTGATCTTGTTATGTGTTGTGAGGTATTTCAGGGCCGTAGTTTGGCCGTTTTTGGGGCCGAAATTCAGCCCCATTCCCCTCCCCTAAATGTATATATTTTCCCCCCTTTTCCTGTGAAAAATTCCCCCTTAAAAAAAATAATAATTAGAAATTGTTTAACTCCAAAACAGGAAAACAGCATACAATTTGCAATTTGGAATGGTAAATTATTGGTACCACTTAAATGATAAAAAAAAACACACTAATTTGTGTTTCTTAGAAATTCCCCTTTGATATGAAAACAACGCAAAATTCACCTTCTTGAGGGCCCTGGCCCCAATCCCCCAAAGTGAAGGGAGGGCCCTGTATTTATAAGAACTTGTAAAAAGACGATACAAAAAGTGTTTTCGTTTAGGGTTTTAAATGGGTACCAATGAACTTCTTGAAAGATTGAAGATCAGGCTTTACCACGATATAGGGCAGACTATTCCAGTGTGCAGCTGTCCTTGAGGGGAGGGGGTGGTTTGACGCTGAATGTATGTCGGAGTGGGATTATGACTTGTCAGTCTCGCAGGATTAATGGTTTAGATATGATGGGATTGGTACAGCAACACGGTTAAACCCCTGTCACACTAGGGCCGCGTTCTCACGGCGTCCAATAAAAAATGCAGAACGCCGAGGTGCGCGCAGTACGATCGCAAGCATCGCCGCAGCAACGCAGTGGCATCGCCAGTAGACGCATTGGGATCGCATAGAACGCCAAGCGACGGCACGCACTTTGAGCATGCACAAAACAAACGCCGTCGCTCGGCGTTCTGATAAGAGCGCAGTGGGGTCGCCGTAAGGTCGCCATAGCAGCGCAGTAAGGTCTCCTACAACGCCACAGGAGCTCCGCGGGCGCGCACAGAGGTCGCAGTGCGAACGCTGTGGTTGTCGGTGGCGCTTGCACGGAGATTGTACGGCGTTTTCTGAGATGTCACTGCGTCTCTACCGCGCTTATACGGAGTGTTATTTATTTTACTGCGCTCTTACAACGACTGTACGGAGCTGTCACGGTGACCATTGTGCTCCCAAGGCGCTTCTACCGCGTCCATCGGCGTTTGCATGACAAAAACGAACAAAATAGTATAAATGAATTATAGGTAGTGCAAACGAACGTCTTTAACACGCCGTCAGCGCAGTGTGAGCGCCGTGAGAGCGCAGACAATCGCCAACAAGAACTCCGTAGGAACGCGATAGAACGCCATGGGAGCTCCGTAGCAACGCCTTGGTCGCTGTGAGGACGCCGTGACATCTCCATCTTCATCAGATTTTTCTTGCGATCTCACGGCGTTCTGGAAAATTAAACAACGCCGTGCCAACGCAGTGGAAACGCGCTATAGTGTGACAGGGGCATTATGAGCAATTTTGTAGAACATTACATGTGTAACATGTGCATCCACACATCTATCCTAAATTCCTAAGTTATGACTTACCCACAGCTGCTTTTCTTTTGACCATTTCAATTTTATTGATATTGGACTGGGTATTTGGGGCTCCAGAGTGTTGAAGCATATTCCACCTGGGGGGCATACCATTGTTTTATAAGCGGTTTCTCTATAATTGAAGTGTAGATCTGAGATTCATGTCCTTTTCAAGTTTTTGTAGTGAAAATTAAAACAGCAATAGTGCTATACATGGTATACTACATTATAGTACATAGCGTGCATTTCATGTCTAGGTGAAAGAAAACAGCTAGGGACACGTCTAACTCTTTATTCACGCACAGTGCTCCAGGTTGACTGCATATCCACGTAAATTGTGTTTACATTTAATTTTAACATTTTTCCTGATACGCTGTTGTTTTGATAATGGTGCATACATATTTTGTTAGCTTCTTTTTGCCATTTGAAGTTTTCGTACATGTAGCTCTGACATAGCATACTTTCACGAGGCAATTTTACTGATTTTTGAAACAGAGACACCGGTTATTTACATTTTTCTCCCTTTGCTGTCCATTAACCTCTGGCTGTGATGTAGCATAAACTTTATTAGGGTTATACATTGTACATAAAAGCAGTTCCAAAACAATAATAATAAGACACCTTTGCATTTTGCTTAGTGCCAAGGTGTTACTATTAGGGGAAAATACGGTAATTACATCAGCAGTGTGATTGTCTTCCCTCACCTTATTGATTTCAATGTTTTAAATTGCTAGCTATATTTTTTTTTCCCCACCTTTTTGGGAATGGTACTGGTACCCATTCAATTGGGAACCTTCCCGTCGTTTTGCCTTAAACAGGGAATTTGTCACTGTCAAATCAAACAAAATATTGCAAACACATTACCATGTATACATTCTCTTGTAGTATTTCATTACCGTAACGAGGGGCGTCCGTGGCCGAGTGGTTAACGTCTCTGACTTGAAATCACTTGCCCCTCACCGCTGTAGGTTCGATCCCTCAGGGGCCTAGGAATCTTTATGTGAGGAAGCTATCCAGCTGGCTTGCGGAACGTCGGTGGTTCTACCTAGGTGCCCGCCCGTGCACGAAAATTGCCCGGAGGGGCACCTGGGGTCTTCCTCCACCAATGGAAGCTGGAAAGTCACCATATGACCTTAGCTGTTGGTGCGACTATAAAATCCAATTCAATCAATCATTACCATAACCTTCTCCTAAAATATTTAACAACAAAGATTGAGACTGGGATTTGTTTCACTCCAATTGGGAGAAAACCATACTTTTTGCCCTTGGAAATGGTACCGTTTTTGGTACTACTTATATAAGGGGAAAAAACACTGTAACAGTACTAAATCTCTGAAAAAGGTGTCCTTTTTATGTCGCCAGCGAGGCATGGCAGACACTTTTTGGTCCTGGAATCACTTTGTCCATTGTCATCCATCCGTCACACTTTAACCTGCAGCCTAACCTTGGCCATAACTTGAAAAGTATTTGACCTATGTTCATGAAAAATTAGTTTTTCAATTTCTTTATTATTAAGCTAAAGTTATAAAACACAATTTTATCTCATTAAAATTTATAGGAAGACGATTTCCTAAACGTCCACGTCACAAGTTGTTAGCGGAAGCCAAGTTTGACGGTGAGCTTCTGACTACAGACCCCGTAGACCATGTTGAATCACCAGATTTTACTCAGGAACTGGCCTGGGAACTGGATAAGAAAGGTCTCCAGCAACATCGTCTGCAGCGGACGTCAATCAAAATTCAGTGCTATGCGGTCGATACGGCCTCGTCCATGAAGGAAGCCATAGGATATGTGGTATTGGACCTGAGAGCAGCCCATAACAAACAGGTCAGTCTTGTCATAATCAAACAACTTGGAGAGTGTCCCTGTCTCATGCTAATTACGTGTACATGTCACATGTATGTGCACCGATTGCCCGAATCACGGCCAAACACTGACAAGAAACAGTGACACTCTCCAAGAATAAATGTTGCGAGTTCCAATTCAATTTAATTATTTTGTTAATTTTATACTTTTGTTATATCTACAAGTAAAGTGTTGTTGTTTTTTCTCAATAAATTTGGTGAAAATTAGTTTGTAATTCTTGATTTTTCTTGTAAGGAAAATGTTAAATTTTGTGTATGAAATTTTGTGTATGGGTGTGCAACAAATTAAAAAAAAAGAGTCTAATACACATCTTATGTACTTGTAATACATGTGACTGTAGATCTGAATCATCATTCATTATAATTATGTCTGCCAAATATCGGAAAGAAAAATTGAAAAATGTCAAAGTTCTTGTAAAAACTATACCTGTAGCATTGGGCATTTTGCTTACAAGTGTATTTATATGGAAAAAATTAAACTTTTTTTGGAGAAGTGCCTGTTCACCTACAAGCAATCTCATTAAAATCAGACCCTTTATCACGCTACAATACTCTATACTACAAGGATCTGACAACTCTCCATTGGAGGTCACGTCAGATTGACCTTACGATTAGCCAATCAGATTTCAGCCTACCAAATTGCTTGGTATTTACTGCTTCACTGCGCATGTCGCGTTCAGTAAAACACTGTGGAGCAGTCTACGCTCAGTATTAAAAGAGACAATGTCCGTAACTTTTAGCTTATAAAACACAAAATAATTGTGTTGACAAACATAATAGACCAACCATTATTGAATATTCAGGGTTTGATATTAACAGTCGTCCCCTTGTCCTGTGCCATGTAGATTCTACTGGGGACAAAATAATTGTCACAGGTGACCTGTCCTACGGACAACTAAATTTTGTAACAAAAAATGAATTTTACATCTTTAAAACTTGTGACTGAAAAAATGTCAAAACATTGGTGAGCACATTGTAAATGGTAAATAAAAACCATCTTGTTTTCATTGGTGGAATGCAACTGAGGGAATGTAATGTCACTTTCATGATTGATCTTGTTTTTTGTACCACTTTTACATGAAGTGCGGGGACAAGTAAATTGTGTAAGTTACTTGTCCTAAGTTGCTGAAAAAAGTTAATATCAAACCCTGATATTTACTGAAAAATAAGTAAATAAAAGATTGTTTGAAGGAATTTTATAGCGGTACAATTTTTTTTACTGATTCATGAACCAGTAAAAGAGACAACGTCCGTAACTTTTAGCTTATAAAACACAAAATAATTGTGTTGACAAACATAATACACCAACCATTATTGAATATTCAGGGTTTGATATTAACAGTCGTCCCCTTGTCCTGTGCCATGTAGATTCTAGTGGAGACAAAATAATTGCAACACTTTTAACGAGAAAAACCTGCCTGAACCCACACTAAAATGACACCATGGGTCAACAGTCGAGTTCGCTATCAACAGCGCTAAGCGGGCCAGATGTACTATGACTTCCTATTTAGAGTACTAATGTCGTTTTTAATTTCGGTGGAATATATATATTTTCAAAACACACATGGCAGCGCCCATTATTTTCTTTGTGTCTTGATATAAAACATTCCTTTTTGTGCATTTCTTTGAATTTATTGTGCAATTCACAGCAATAACACACAAAGACTTTATCTTTATTTGGATACTGTATAGATCTATATGTTTTATGTGGATTTTTGTTTGTTCAGTTCACTCGAACGTCCAATCGGAACTGCCTCAACCATTTTTTTCAATTATTTCCGATGATCTACTGAAATAAGCGAGTTTGTAGGATTGTTGAACGTCATCTGAAGTGCTAATGAAGCAATTTCATTGGTTGAATTTAGTTGATCTGCTCATGAATATTGATTAGATGACAGGTCGATCTGACGTGACCTACAAGGGAGTGTTGTCAGATCCTATAGCGGAGAGTATCAAAGCCTAATTAGGATATGATTTTAATGAGATTGACCTACATGTACCATCACAGTTTTTCACTTGTAATCAAATGTGGTGGGATTTTATAGAATTGATTTCATTTTGATGTTCAGTATTTTAAGGTGCACAAACACAAATATTTTGATATCCTAGAATTCTAAGTAAATTCTACATTAATGTTGCACACATTTTGTTTTTATTGGAATGATTGCCTTCATTTCTCCACTGTTATAAGAAACATAGTTCGGGCAAACTTAACATCAAACAGTCTTTAATCATTTTTAGCTTGACTATTCGAAGAATAAGAGAGCTTCTGTAATCACCCCGGCGTAGGCGTTGTCGTCTATGTCTTACATTTCTTATCCTAGCACAACGAAATTTGGCCATGTAACCCAGATGATGATAGCTCTTAAAATGTGTCCCATTTCACATCAAATTTTGTGTGTAAGCTGTGTTTACAAGTCTATATCTCTTACATTACTTACCTTAGCACAACCAAATTTGGCCATGAGCTTCCTTATAGCATTATCTTAAGGGATGCATAAGTAATTTTGGTTTCTACCCAGATTATGATAGCTCTTAAAATGTGTCCCATTTCACATCAAATTTTGTGTGTAAGCTGTGTTTACAAGTCTATATCTCTTACATTTCTTACCCTAGCACAACCAAATTTGGCAATGAGCTTCCTTATAGCATTATCTTAAGGGATGCATAAGTTATTTTGGTTTCTGTAACCCAGATTATGCTAGCTCTTAAAATGTGTCCCATTTCACATCAAATTTTGTGTGTAAGCTGTGTTTACAAGTCTATTTCTCTTACATTTCTTACCCTAGCACAACCAAATTTGGCCATGAGCTTCCTTATAGCATTATCTTAAGGAACGCATAAGTAATTTTGGTTTCTGTAACCCCTGGGCTCCCGTGTTACCCAAATTCTGATAGCCCTTAAAATGTGTCTCATTTCACATCAAATGTTGTGTGTAAGCTGCGTTTACAGGTCTATATATATCTCTTACATTTCTTGTCCTAGCTCAACTAAATTTAGGAATTGGTTTCCTTATAGTATGTTGTAATGGGTTGCATAAGTAATTATTTTGTCTTTTACAAATTCTGGGCTCCCAAAGAACCCAAATTGAGATGGCCCATAAAATGTGCAATAGAGGGCAGATCTAGGTTTGCGTGTAACCTGTTGTATATATCTCTTAAAATGTTTTACTTATGTCACCCACATTTTTTTGGTTTGGGATTTCTTATAACATTATTCATACTTCACCCATATTGGGGCATGTGCTCTCTCCTCCCCCACTCCCCACCAACCCGAAACCTGAATTTCATTTGTTGTTTCATATAGCTCTAAGTTGTTTTATCAAATTATTGATTTGTTTTGTCCCCATACCCCCACCCACCCAACCATACCCCCACCCGTCATCTACAACCACTCCAAACATTTTTTTTTTTTTACAAATGACTGTTGTTTTGTTCTATCAATTTCTCAATATGTTTCGCCATCACCACCCACACAACCATCCCACCACCACATCATCACCCCATCATCACCACCACCACCTGAATGTTGATGAGGCCACAAGAAAAAATTGCTAGATTCTCAGCCCCTCCCTCCCCAAGTTGACTTTGGACCACAAATTTCTTTAAAATGACAGCAATTTTGGGATTAAAACTGATACAAATAAAATTTCACACCCTGTTACAATAATTTATATGAGATTCTAGCAATAATTTTATATCGGCCCGAGTGTCTATACCCGCCCCAACCCTACCCAAACATTGTTTTAGCCCTGTTTTCTGATGGTATATACTGGCTATATAATTTATTATTCACTGAAAAATCAAACAGTCGAGCTTTCTGTTCTCCGACAGCTCTTGTAAAAAAAAATTGGTTTTGTTTAGAATTAATCAAAAAATTAAGAAACTAATTAGTCAGTAATGAAACCACTTAAAATGTGTCTGATCATTTTCTACATTATGCTACTCAGAGGGGTGTAATCAAAAGTTTCTAATAATTAAGCATTTTTAAACCATAAAATTTGGCATTTACATGTAAATACACTAAACATTACTCTATACAAATATATCAAAATAATTATAATATATTTATTTTCTATACTTTAATTATAGAACAAAACTATTATCCCAAACTGTCAAATTGTGAATTCTGTGCATCTATTAATAGCTGTACCTGTAAAAATAAGATCAGTGATTGGTCAGAATGCTTAAACCCTTATTTTGAACCAGACGAAATAATAACTGCAGTGTATTCATAATATGTGTAGAGACTACCGCACACTGGGGTTTAAAGAAAAATAATGTAGTTGACTGTTTTTCCATTCTGATTTTCAGACATCAAAATGGTATCCATTACTACTAAGCAAATACCACAAGAATAAGCCAGAGATCCGGCTTGGTTTGTACTTAGATGAAGATAAAAGCACAGCTCCTGTGGACACAAGCTTCAAGGCTAAAGAGGCACCAGCTAGATGTAAGTTGTTCCCTGTTTATTGACAGATCAGCATAAAATAAGTAAAATAGTTGAATGAATATATTTATCCAACATAAATGCCATACATTAAAACCATAATAAAGCCATCGACCATGCATGTCATCGAAAGTGATTTGTAATTCGCAATTTCACACAGACTCAATATTTCTGTTATAAAAGCTGGTACCTTTTTTGGATATGATGTAAAATATCCATATATTTTGGATAAATAAGATTTTTATTTCAAGTATGTTTATGTTCAATTCATCTTCTTGCAGTGATTGAGGATGCCAAGGACCTGGAATCTCGTTTTCTGAAACCTGTCTTGAATGAAGAGGAGGGGTTTTATCAACTGGGGCCGGCCAAACAGTGCTCAGACCAGTTTGTTTTATCTGTCACTGTTGCAACAGCTTCAAATCTCACGCAGGTATGCACAAAACAGTAGTTCCTAAGTTTATACTCGGAGCTCGACTTGTAAGTGAAAAAGTGTCGATTCTTACGGATGACAGGAGGTATACAGTACTAGTTCTACCCAGGAAAAAGCGGGTGGTCTGCTCCACATCGAAACAAATCGACCATCATATATAGCCTTAAATGTGCTGAAAATGATGTGAAAAAGCATTCAACCAACCAACCATCTAAATTTAGAAGGAAATGAACTCTTTAATAGCATGTCACCTGATATATTCATAATTTACAATATATCATAACATCATTATAGAATGTTGCTAATTTACGACACTTGGCAAAGTTGTCTTTCAAAGACAACAATAACACAATCATACAGTTAACTTTCATGATACTTGGTACTTCACTGTACACACCGACATTTTAATACACGCAACGTTTGCCCCAAGTACATGTACCCAAGTCAGTTGCTGTATCGTAATAAATCTCTGAACTATGAAAAGGCTCAAGGTTGATGAAGTTGGAGCTGTAAATAGGCAATTTTACCATATATAATAAACAACCATGACTGTATTCTCTCACATGATTTTTCTAAAAAAGAAGCCACATATAATTATAATATAAAATGTTTGATATGATATTCATATTATCGGAGTTTTCGTAAAATGTTTATGTGAGAATAAATTCATAAGTTTCATTTTTAAATCTCACATTTTTAGCTTGGCTTTTTCTCTTAAAAAAAGCTATTGTCTCACTTGATCGTCGTCTGCGCTTGTGACATCTGCGTCCGTTTAAAGTTTTGTATGTAAGCTAGAATCTCTAGAACTACTTTAAATTATGTAATGGATTGAAACTTCACAGATGTATTCGGCATCATTAGACAACAATGTACAGCCAGGTTCTACAACTCTTGGTTTATTTTAACAACATTATGGCCCCTTTATACTTTGAAAAAAAATGGTTGCAGTTTTGTATATAAGCTTGACAACTTAGTCTTTATTAAATTTAAATGTTTCATTATATTTTAGAATCACCTAAAAAATTCAATGACACATCACACTTGCATTCACTGTCATATGAAGAACTTGGAGACAAGTGCCATAATTCTGTCTGACAGGCAATTAAGTACAATTATGCCTTTTAACTTAGTTTCCCAATAAATAGACAAGGCCTCGAAAGTCGCAAGGAGCGTCTGCACCGACGGACGATGCTTGTTATTCAAATAATTTCAAGAAAAAAGTATTTGTGAAATTGTATATCAGTTCATGATTCTTATATATTTGTGGTCTTATTTAAGAATCATGTACGTTGAAAAAGATGACAGCTGAAATAAGACTACATCTAAAACTGGAGCATTTGGCATAGGTACAGCAAGCCTGGAAATTAAATTAAATTAAATATTTTAAACCAAATTATTTATTACGCAGTTATTCCTTTAAATATCAGTAAATGTGTGTTTTCCTATCATGATCGCATGCTGTTGACATGTAATGTGTAGTCACAGAAATCATCATTCCGTCTCTATAATGAGCCATATATTTTCCATTTTACAGCTAATACCGAGTACTCAAGCATTGCCCACTGGTGCTGGTTACTTCTTCTATTTTTCCTTATTTGGCAATGATGTAACAAATGAAGCGTTCCATGACCTCATTAACCCGACGTTCCCGGCAGAGCGAGCATCTGTGAGATTACGGAGCAGCGTAGAAGCAATCCGGATGTTTCTGGCAAGTCAGCCAGGCCTTCAGGTGAGATTGATTTTAATATGCTACTGTAGTGTAGAGTCTTAATTCAGGGCCTCCTCCGGGATTCGCAAATGGAGCCAAATGAGACAAAATAATAAAAGTGGCGATAAAAAAAACTTTGGCGAAAGAAATATCCAATGTCAGTCATGAATGTTGTGTATTGCTTTCCAATCTCGTCATACCCCTTAATTTTCCCCTGTATAATCGCCTAATAACTCTGCCAAAATTTCCAAGTCCAGAAGGCAACACTTGTCAATGATGAGGTGTGAAATACACGCATCTGGTGTCAACTATACATTAGGCTTTAATTATGGTTTATGCCTGAAACACCCACTTTCTAATTTTCATATTCCTGAAACCCCCACTTTTTAAATTTTCAATTTCCTGAAACACCCACTTTTAATTTATGTAACCCATGGTTACGGACTATAGTCTGTTTTACCTATAGGACCATAAATTAATATTGATATTAAATAATCATAATTGCCAATTAATTATTATTATTATTATTATATCAAAGTATAACAGTTTATATCAATTAATTAAGATTAATTAGGTTTCTTTGATCTTTTGCCTGTTTTAATGTAAAAAAAGAAGATTTTTATAAGTTCACATTATAATATTAAATAAAATCCATTAAATTATCCAAAAAAAGATGATATAAATGTATAAAAAAACTTTCTAATTTTCATATTCCTGAAACCCTGAAAAAAAAGAAGAAAACTATAATTAATTTATTAATGTTCAATTATAATATTGCCTGTTTTAATGTAAAAAAAGAAGATTTTTATAAGTTAACATTATAATATTAAATAAAATCCATTAAATTATCCAAAAAAAGATGATATAAATGTATAAAAAAACTTGTGTTGTTTTATTAAATCATCCTAAGAAACAGACTATAGCTATAATTTGACCGTAGGAAGGTGTTAATTGGAAAAAGCAAAATTCCTGAAACAAAACACCCACTTTTTTTTTGTGGGTGTTTCAAGTGAAAAGTGGGGATTTCAGGAAGACACCTTAATTATAACTGACAGGATAAAATAAACCAGTGATCGTTATTATTCTGGAGAAGATTTTGTACTTGTATACATATACATTATTTATTTCGAAATTGAAACGATTAAAAAGTTTTAGTTTTATGTAAAAAATTGAGTAAAATATTTTTTTAAATATATTAATTCTATGATTATAATTATTACTAACTGCTTTATTCATGGGCAATAATACTTCATTTAAAAACACATAAAAATGATTTCGAAAATGTTGTATGCTATCTATTCTTTGAGCCAATTTTGGCTCCAATGTCTCCAATTTGGCTCAAACTTTTTCCATTTGGCGAAATTGTTTGCGATTGGAAAAAAATTGCCAGAGGAGGCCCTGTAATTAATATGTGCCAGCAGAAATTAACCATTGCCAGTTTGGGTAATTTAAACATATTATCTGTCTTGAGATTTCTTTCAATACACGGCAGTGCATTTTAAACTTAAGAGTTATTTAAAATTGTATCAACAGTTGTGTCCTTTTAAAGTTACGTGTGTAAATACAATAGTGTATGTTATATCAAATTCGAGCTATCAAAATTTGACTTTTTGGTATTTATTGTGCAATTTAACCATACAAAACCATATTTAATATTGAAACTGAAGCATGTTATAATGGTTATCATTTGTAGTCCTTTGATAAGGTGGCAATCCTCTATGATGCAGAAAATTTAAATGCTGTTTGTTTGCAGGTTCACTTATGTTGTGGTGAGCAGTCTCTGGGTAGGGGAGAGGTCCCACTAAACACATTACTCAAGAAAAACAGCACTGAGATTTATATGAAACCTGTCTCAATTGAAGGATTGTTCGAGGTCAGTAAAATCAGATAAGTATTTGAGAGAGACAAAAATACATAAAGCATGAAGGCAAAAACTAGGTGTATGAATGAATTCTTTGTTGTAAACAAAAGTGCTGATTGGATATTGTTTTCACTGAATCATCCTTTTAAAAGATATAAAGTTCCACGAGCATAAAATACTACCGTATTTGTCGGCGTATAGCGCGCATGCGCATATAACACGAACCCCGACTTTGGACCTGAAATCCTTGGAAAAAAACTTCTTGTTATGTATTGTAGCGTAAACCGCGCATAAAAGACATGTGTTTTCAATTTCAGGACAGCAGAGCGCCATTTTGAATCATTGACCAAAGAGGAAATGTAAAACGAATTTTGATTGGCTAAAACAAGCTGCATGTTAGACTGTGTCTTTTTTTACTCAAGTGTAAATAAACTTGTTCTGTTGAGTGTACTTTTGTTGTTTACTCAAGTTTCAATAAAATAAAAATCCCCACGCCCGTGTTCAACTTTTATTACGATCATATTAAATTTATTAATCTGGTGTTTCCAGGTTATTAACTCTTGCTTGTCAATTTGAAGGTGTTGACAATTTGAAGGTGTTGACAGTTTGAGAGGTTTCTCGAAATGAGATGCATTGTCTTGTGGCATCACCTATTAAACGCATTTTCCTAACACATCGTGTCAGCACCTACTCAAACTTGTGAAGTAATCAAGGACAATTAAGGAATTGACATTTTTCTGCGTACATGTATTGTTACATGTTTGTTTCATAATCACCATAGTCATCGTTGTTTGCGGTCAGATTAGCAAAAACCAAACACTTCACATTTTCCCAGTCAATTAAACCCTTTATGAATAATCAAGATTCTACGTTGTCAAAATTCAGAATCGACTTTAACAAATAAATATGTGCGGTATATCAATACCCGGTAGTCGTCATTAGGAAGAAAACATAATATTCTATTCTATTCACGGTGAACCCGTCTACGTAAAACGGAAACCACAGCCTCGTTATCAGTTCACTTTGCCGATTGATGTAAACAATGATATTTTTCAACATTTCAATGGTATTTTCTCAACAATAATCAACATAAAACATGGTAAAGTTTGATTTTATTATTTTTATTGATAATAAACATATAGCATACAACGCATTTTTTGAAATAATAGAAACAAGCCAACTTTTGTTCGATTCAATCTCTCTAGTAAACGGCCGGTCTTGCGACTTTTTGAAACCCACAAAACTTCTCGTCTTGGCTGGAAAAAAAAGAGTAAATCATTACTTGTTGCTTAAACCGTGCACCCCAACTTCAGCCACAGAATCTGGGGTAAAAAAGTGGGCGCTATACGCCGAGGAATACGGTAACTGTCAAATTTGCATTAAATCACGCCTTATTCTCAGGTGATAATTGAAAGAACTACTGGGATAAAAAAAACTATGCGACTTTTTAAATCATTTGTTGACATGTCACATCTGATTCTTATGACTTGGAGCTCGACTTGTAAGTGAGGAAGTGTTGATTCTTACAGATGGCGGGAGGTGTACAGTACTGGATCTACCCAGGAAAAATGGGTGGTCTGCCTCCACCACAAAAAATCGACCGTCATATATAACCTTGCATGTATTGAAAAAAACACCATACAAACAAACAAATTCTTATGACTGTAGTATAAAAATCCCAGCTGCTCACTTATGCATTTGTTTTATGCAGCGGTCATGGAACACAATATAATAGCTAAAATGTTAGCATGAGTTTTCACGATTTGGGATCAATTGTTTTTATTTAAAAAAAAAAAAGGCTTTCATTGTGCTGAATATCTACCTTATAACTATAAATAATACCGGGTGTTAGAAGCACTGAAATGCACAATTGTTTATACAATAATTTATATATAATGGTATATCATATTTGTATGTTACCAGCTGGTGCCACCAAATCGTGCCAAGCAGCAGATGTCTGCAGTACCGACAGGTCAGTCCCCTGTCGTCGGTGTGTCCATCATACTCCGGAAGGAGGACATGGTGAGTAGAATGCACCTACTATAAACAGATTATTGTTTTCGGGCGTTTGTTTCAGCCAAAGTTTTTCAGCATTAACATGAGCAATTTTATTAATATGTACAAAATTATTTATCATTTGAACAGCATTAACATGAGCAATTTTATTAATATGTACAAAATTATTTATCATTTGAACTGGACTTTTTAGTGGTAAACCAAAATACCTTAGTTTTGAAAATTGGTTGAGAATAAATATTTTATAGCCAAAATGCTTTAAGGTGGGGCTTTTCCCATGTAAATTCTTTGTTGGGACAGCAGAATATAAAAAATTACTCATTACTTCAGTTAGCCTTAATATATTGCTTTAAAACGGTCAGAGGGGCCTAATTTACATTTATCCAACACATTAAAACCATCTTTGGAAAGAAAAAAACAATTCATTTTTTTGTTGCAGCAGAATTTTGCATGTGAAATTGTTATTTCTCAAAGTAAAAAAACAAAAAACCTTTGGCTGAAACAAGTGCCCCAAACAATAGGGTATTTACAGGGGGAAATCTCAGGGTGGTATGATAGAAATGAGAATTGGAGAATTGGAGAAATGTTTTTTCCTCACATTCTTGGTAACATTATGCTTCATAACGAACAGGAAATATCCTGCCAACAGAATATTTAAACTTCATTCAGTATTTCTGCGAGATATCTGACCTAGTTTACAAAAGCACCAGTTTAATCCTTTAACGTGTCCACAAGTTGGCCATATTCCACAGTGTCGCCCATTTTACACACAAAAAGGAGGTAAAAAAAACTAGCTGAAGGTTGAATACATTATTCAGCCACAGGTGTGTCTTTCTGCTTTAATATCAGCGCATGACATGGTGAAGTAAAAATTTCACAAATAAGGCAAACATTTGATATCTGAATAATGATAGTACTGAGATATTAAAATATTACTTAAAAACGTTTTATAAAAATTAAATTTATTCTGTCATGTCATTTTGCAATAAAACTTTTTTTCCTCGTTATTTTCAGGCCATGAGAACACCTGTCAAGGAAGGTCATCCGTCCCCCATCCGTTCCCCGACCCAAGAGACACCCATACACAGGAGTAAGCCCCATGCGGACAAGGGCTCCCCTGACCGAGGGAAGTCTTCCAGACCGAGACCCAAGTCCCCTCAGGAGCAGCGACCCTCTTCACCAGAGCAAGATAAACCTGGGGGCGAGGATTATGAAGATGATTTTGAGCAAGCAACACACGAGAATGTTAGCAGTCTAGAAGAAGATAAACATAGAGAAAGTATGTTAGGATCTGCAATTGAGCATAACAGTACCAACATTGTTATATAAAAAAATAAAAATAAAAAAAAAAATTGAAAAAAATATATGTTTTGCCATGGGGATATAGCCCAATAACAGCTATAAAAACAGCCAGAAAACACTGATATATAATGTACGAATACATAAATATATTTTTCATTTCTGCTAGATTGTTCTATTTTATTATAAGAAGCCTGTAATTTAAGTCAGTTAAGAATTTGATCTGTTCTTTAAGCAAACTCGTTTTTGCTAGAAAGAGTTAAACCAAACCTCCTCAAAATACACCCTCTATTAAGGGACCAATTGCTTTGAGAAACCATCATACATACAAGACAAACTTGTACCTGAATGCCGATTACAACTGACAACGTGTTACACTGTTACCAATCGGTGCAAACACTGCAGCAGTGGTTTAGTGGTAAAGCCTCTGCTTCTGATTGTAGGTTCACTAGTGGTAAAGCATAGATCTGCTTCTGATTGTGGGTTCACTAGTGGTAGAGAATCTGCCTCTGATTGTGGGTTCACTAGTGGTAGAGAATCTGCCTCTGATTGTGGGTTCACTAGTGGTAGAGAATCTGCCTCTGATTGTGGGTTCACTAGTGGTAGAGAATCTGCCTCTGATGTGGGTTCACTAGTGGTAGAGAATCTGCCTCTGATTGTGGGTTCACTAGTGGTAGAGAATCTGCCTCTGATTGTGGGTTCACTAGTGGTAGAGAATCTGCCTCTGATTGTGGGTTCACTAGTGGTAGAGAATCTGCCTCTGATTGTGGGTTTACTTTTGGTAGAGCATCTACCTGATTGTGGGTTCACTAGTGGTAGAGAATCTGCCTCTGATTGTGGGTTCACTAGTGGTAGAGAATCTGCCTCTGATTGTGGGTTCACTAGTGGTAGAGAATCTGCCTCTGATTGTGGGTTTACTTTTGGTAGAGCATCTGCCTGATTTTGGGTTTACTTTTGGTAGAGCATCTGCCTGATTGTGGGTTCACTAGTGGTAGAGAATCTGCCTGTGATTGTGGGTTCACTAGTGGTAGAGAATCTGCCTCTGATTGTGGGTTCACTAGTGGTAGAGAATCTGCCTCTGATTGTGGGTTCACTAGTGGTAGAGAATCTGCCTCTGATTGTAGGTTCACTAGTGGTAGAGAATCTGCCTCTGATTGTGGGTTCACTAGTGGTAGAGAATCTGCCTCTGATTGTGGGTTCACTAGTGGTAGAGAATCTGCCTCTGATTGTGGGTTTACTTTTGGTAGAGCATCTGCCTGAGTGTGGGTTCACTAGTGGTAGAGAATCTGCCTCTGATTGTGGGTTCACTAGTGGTAGAGAATCTGCCTCTGATTGTGGGTTCACTAGTGGTAGAGAATCTGCCTCTGATTGTGGGTTTACTTTTGGTAGAGCATCTGCCTGACTGTGGGTTCACTTTTGGTAGAGCATCTGCCTGATTGTGGGTTCACTAGTGGTAGAGAATCTGCCTGTGATTGTGGGTTTACTTTTGGTAGAGCATCTGCCTGACTGTGGGTTCACTTTTGGTAGAGCATCTGCCTGATTGTGGGTTCACTAGTGGTAGAGAATCTGCCTCTGATTGTGGGTTTCGCTTCCAGGCAGGGTCACACCAAAGACTCGTAGTAATGGTATTAGTGACCTCTGATTGCCTGGTGTCTGGATAATGTGACTGGGTGGGGTATTACAGTGTGGCAGCACTATAAAGTAAAACATTGAGCTTACACTGCTTCAAGGCAACATGTCCCTGAGCCTCGTCTGTTGGATGGGGACTTAAACTGGGGGTCCTGTGTATCAGAGTATCCTTGGAGCATGTTAAAGAAACCATAGGATCTGTTCGATAGTAAGAGAATGGCACGGTTCCTGGATTCCTATGTATCCCGCGCTTCTATCTATGACGGCTCAAAAACCCAGGGATAATGTGTTGATGGTCCATTCAACAACAGTTCATTATTTACAGAGTGAATAAAATCATACTGTTTTAGCTGTTAAAACTGAATTACACTTTAAAATGGCTTTTAACAGCCCTCATGCCATGGTTACTAGTAAATATCACCTTGTGATTGTTAGGACAGGAACTGATTATTTAATACATGTAGATTTCTGACATCAAAAGTCCTTCATTCCAGATAAGAAGAAGAAGAAATCGGGCAGTGATGATCAAACTCAGGTAAAGACGTCTGCTGGCCCCAGCCATCCCCCGCCAGACAGCGGCACGTCTACGACACAGCATCATGTGAACATACCTCCACAGTCGCATCACTTCTCATTCTCCATAGACTTACGCAGCGTCAAGAGTACAGATAGTAACACCACTCAGTATATGTTCCTTAGGTGAGTTGTCAGTAAGAGTACAGATAGTAACACCACTCAGTATATGTTCCTTAGGTGAGTTGTCAGTAAGAGTACAGATAGTAACACCACTCAGTATATGTTCCTTAGGTGAGTTGTCAGTAAGAGTACAGATAGTAACACCACTCAGTATATGTTCCTTAGGTGAGTTGTCAGTAAGAGTACAGATAGTAACACCACTCAGTATATGTTCCTTAGGTGAGTTGTCAGCAAGAGTACAGATAGTAACACCACTCAGTATATGTTCCTTAGGTGAGTTGTCAGTAAGAGTACAGATAGTAACACCACTCAGTATATGTTCCTTAGGTGAGTTGTCAGCAAGAGTACAGATAGTAACACCACTCAGTATATGTTCCTTAGGTGAGTTGTCAGCAAGAGTACAGATAGTAACACCACTCAGTATATGTTCCTTAGGTGAGTTGTCAGCAAGAGTACAGATAGTAACACCACTCAGTATATGTTCCTTAGGTGAGTTGTCAAAGAGTACAGATAGTAACACCACTCAGTATATGTTCCTTAGGTGAGTTGTCAGTAAGAGTACAGATAGTAACACCACTCAGTATATGTTCCTTAGGTGAGTTGTCAGTGTCATTGTCAGTATAGTTATAACCCCCGCTTTCAAAAAATGAAGTGGGAGCTATATATGAATCACGTTTGTCCATAATGTCATGTCACGACGCGTAACACATTTTTGTCGCGTCACGTAACACATTTTTATTACAAACAGTTTTGAATGGGTTGTTCCCAGACTTCATATACACATAACAACTGATGATCTTACGTCCCTCTACATCCGCCATTGTCGATTGCCTAATTTATTACAGAAGTTTTTGTTTGACTTAGACTTAAAGCGGGGATATTCATCACCTTCAGTGATAGTTCTAGTTTTATATAAACTCTTAATGGACGATAGCCATGTTACCAGACAGTATGTCAAGGTCATTGTCTGGGTTCACTGTTGTTCATTCTGGGACAAGACCCCAGCAGACGCCACAGGTTCTGAAGTATCTATCTAGTTATTACAAGTTTTCATAAGCTGTCTTCTTCACATGTCTCTAATCACTGGAAGAAAGGTAGTATTATTTAAAGGTTGATTTTTTTTTTTGGTCGCCTTTGTAGCAAGTCAGACACTTAGGGATCACTTTATCAGTCGTCCGTCCATCCCTTCGTCACACATTAACCTGCAAACTAATCTTAGCCATAACTTGAAAAGAATTTGACATTTATTCAGAAAATCCACACACGTCTTCATCTTTAATACCCTAAGGAAGATCGTTATGTATGACTTTCTTTTTAGCAGCGTTGTGCTAATAAAATTTTAACCTGCAACCGAACCGATCTGAAATAAGCACAGGACAGGTGAGACAAGTGTTTTGTGGAACACCCTTCTAGTTTGAAAAATAATCTGACAACAAACATTGACCAAACTATAATCCATTGATTAATAAGTTGATTTCCTTCCATTTCAGATGCAGTTATTTGAGCAGTCATTCTACACTACAGCCATTAAAATTGTTAAATCAAGGCATTGCACTGTAGAATTTAGTTTAAAAAATAACCAGAAACTTTCAAAATAATCATACTAGTTCTATTCATTTCTGCATTATACAAACCTTTACCTGCACATTCCTGTACTTTCAGATACACCTACCCATTTTTCGGAAGTGCTGCCCCCATATTGACCCATCCCGCTGTGGAGATCAGGAAGGGGACGGAGGTCCTACTGCCCCAGTCATTCTGTGCCTTCGACTTCGCCTGTAACACGCAGCAACTGCAGGAGACATTTTTAAGGTGAAATATAAATGCATTGAATGAAAAGTTGATTAATGTTAAAACTGAGAGAATATTTAGTAATTTTTGTAGCATGGCTGACACTGTGGTCATTTTATTCATATATTATATTGAATTGGAGATAAAGGAAGTACAAGTATGTATTTGCTGTTTGTTACTTCATTGCCTTGAGGTGTCCTAGCTTGTTACTTCATTGCCTTGAGGTGTCCTAGCTTGTTGCCATTGCCTTGAGGTGTCCTAGCTTGTTACTTCATTGCCTTGAGGTGTCCTAGCTTGTTACTTCATTGCCTTGAGGTGTCCTAGCTTGTTACTTCATTGCCTTGAGGTGTCCTAGCTTGTTACTTCATTGCCTTGAGGTGTCCTAGCTTGTTACCATTGCCTTGAGGTATCCTAGCTTGTTACTTCATTGCCTTGAGGTGTCCTAGCTTGTTACTTCATTGCCTTGAGGTGTCCTAGCTTGTTACCATTGCCTTGTGGTGTCCTAGCTTGTTACTTCATTGCCTTGAGGTGTCCTAGCTTGTTACTTCATTGCCTTGAGGTGTCCTAGCTTGTTACCATTGCCTTGAGGTGTCCTAGCTTGTTACTTCATTGCCTTGAGGTGTCCTAGCTTGTTACTTCATTGCCTTGAGGTGTCCTAGCTTGTTACTTCATTGCCTTGAGGTGTCCTAGCTTGTTACCATTGCCTTGGGGTGTCCTAGCTTGTTACTTCATTGCCTTGAGGTGTCCTAGCTTGTTACTTCATTGCCTTGAGGTGTCCTAGCTTGTTACCATTGCCTTGAGGTGTCCTAGCTTGTTACTTCATTGCCTTGAGGTGTCCTAGCTTGTTACTTCATTGCCTTGAGGTGTCCTAGCTTGTTACCATTGCCTTGAGGTGTCCTAGCTTGTTACTTCATTGCCTTGAGGTGTCCTAGCTTGTTACCATTGCCTTGAGGTGTCCTAGCTTGTTACTTCATTGCCTTGAGGTATCCTAGCTTGTTACTTCATTGCCTTGAGGTGTCCTAGCTTGTTACTTCATTGCCTTGAGGTGTCCTAGCTTGTTACCATTGCCTTGAGGTGTCCTAGCTTGTTACTTCATTGCCTTGAGGTGTCCTAGCTTGTTACTTCATTGCCTTGAGGTGTCCTAGCTTGTTACCATTGCCTTGAGGTGTCCTAGCTTGTTACTTCATTGCCTTGAGGTGTCCTAGCTTGTTACTTCATTGCCTTGAGGTGTCCTAGCTTGTTACCATTGCCTTGAGGTGTCCTAGCTTGTTACTTCATTGCATTGAGGTGTCCTAGCTTGTGACCATTGCCTTGAGGTGTCCTAGCTTGTTACCATTGCCTTGAGGTGTCCTAGCTTGTTACTTCATTGCCTTGAGGTGTCCTAGCTTGTTACTTCATTGCTTGAGGTGTCCTAGCTTGTTACCATTGCCTTGAGGTGTCCTAGCTTGTTACTTCATTGCCTTGAGGTGTCCTAGCTTGTTACTTCATTGCCTTGAGGTGTCCTAGCTTGTTACCATTGCCTTGAGGTGTCCTAGCTTGTTACTTCATTGCCTTGATGTGTCCTAGCTTGTTACTTCATTGTCGTGAGGTGTCCTAGCTTGTTACCATTGCCTTGGGGTGTCCTAGCTTGTTACTTCATTGCCTTGAGGTGTCCTAGCTTGTTACCATTGCCTTGGGGTGTCCTAGCTTGTTACTTCATTTTCTTGAGGTGTCCTAGTTTGTTACTTCATTGTCGTGAGATGTCCTAGCTTTTTACTTCATTGTCATGAGGTGTCCTAGCTTGTTACTCCATTGTCGTGAGGTGTCCTAGCTTGTTACTTCATTGCCTTGAGGTGTCCTAGCTTGTTACTTCATTGCCTTGAGGTGTCCTAGCTTGTTACTTCATTGCCTTGAGGTGTCCTAGTTTGTTACTTCATTGTCGTGATGTGTCCTAGCTTGTTACTTCATTGTCGTGAGGTATCCTAGCTTGTTACTTCATTGCCTTGAGGTGTCCTAGCTTGTTACTTCATTGCCTTGACGTGTCCTAGCTTGTTACTTCATTGCCTTGAGGTGTCCTAGCTTGTTACTTCATTGCCTTGAGGTGTCCTAGCTTTTTACTTTATTGCCTTGAGGTGTCCTAGCTTGTTACTTCATTGCCTTGAGGTGTCCTAGCTTGTTACTTCATTGCCTTGAGGTGTCCTAGCTTGTTACTTCATTGCCTTGAGGTGTCCTAGTTTGTTACTTCATTGTCGTGATGTGTCCTAGCTTGTTACTTCATTGTCGTGAGGTGTCCTAGCTTGTTACTTCATTGCCTTGAGGTGTCCTAGCTTGTTACTTCATTGCCTTGACATGTCCTAGCTTGTTACTTCATTGCCTTGAGGTGTCCTAGCTTGTTACTTCATTGCCTGGAGGTGTCCTAGCTTGTTACTTCATTGCCTTGAGGTGTCTTAGCTTGTCAGCGTTTATGCTGCTGTAAACTTGTTCTCAAGTTCATATTTTTATCAGACTTGGCATCCTGTTTACCATGATATTACACCATCGCTCATTTACAATGGGCATGTCGCAGTGGCCCATTGGCAGGCCCTGTCACAGTGGCCCTTTGGCAGGCCCTGTCACAGTGGCCCATTGGCAGGCCCTTTCGACTCTGAATACAATGATCACAGGTTGAAGCCTAACTGACTGTTGCCACTTTGGTGTGTTCTTAGGCAAGACACTTCCCTTCGTATGTAAATGTAAACTGGGCAGTCCCATGTATTGGAGTCTATGATCTCAGCATGAACCACAGTGTTACCACTAGAATCAATTTGATAGTAAGACTATTGTTTGGGGCGCTTGTTTCAGCCAAAGGGTTTTCAGCATTAAAATGAGCTATTTTAGTAACATGTATATAAATCATATATCATTAGAACTGCAATTTTTAGTGGTAAATAAAAATACCTTAGTTTTAAGAATCAGTGGAGAAATAAATATTTTACAGCCCAAATGCCTTTTTGATGGGGCTTTTTCCCATCGAAATTTCTTGATGCTGGGACAGCAGAAAATTTAGAAATCTGAAATTACTTCAGTTGCTATACAATTTTTAAAATGTCTTAATTTACATTCATCCAACAATTTAAAAACATTTTTGAATACAAATTTCATCGCGCCTTTTTTCCTATACATGGTATATTGACAAAATGTCTCTTAAAGCAAAGAAAATCGGTGCAAATGAAAAATAAGCATACAATTTATACATTTTACATCTGTATATTTATTTTTAATCAGCCTGCAGTTATTTTCTTTGCTTTAAAATGTATTTTGTCAATATGTCATATATGGTAAAAAGGCGCAATGACATCATCGTTCCAAGATGGCCACCTCCATTCATGTTCTTTGAAAATTTTCAATAGGTCATATCTCCTTTATGTTTTATGGGATTTTGATAATTTTTTCAGTTTTTTTTCAAGTTTTTCAGAGCCCTTTTAAACAAAGCGTGTTTGAAAAAATCGAGGTGTTTAAATAACCAACGAGCTGAGACCAGACTCTATCTTTTTTGTAACATGGTGTACTTAGTAACACTGTGACGTCATAGTGACCGTACGCCCATCAAGGTGTTTAAATAAGCCAACTCGCTACGCCCATGGAGGTGTTAAAATAACTAACGAGCTGAGACGGACTCTATCTATTAATTAGTAACACTGTGATGTCATAGTGACCGTACTCTAAATTCCAATATCTGGTAGTTGTAGTACGGTATCACGCCCCTTTAGTTACCCGAAATTAAATGATTTAATGCTCTGCATTCATCAAAGGAAATATCACCGACCATGCTACAAGATATATTGTTCACCACATTTCTTGAATAAATATTGTTTAAACACATGTGAACTTTCCTCTGAGCTCGCATAACGTATCCAGCTTGAGTCCCATTTCAGTTATTTCATATTGCATTCCAGGGTGCCGTTATTTGTGGAGGTGTGGCACAGAGACAAACAGTTATCTAAAGATGTCCTGCTTGGTGCTGCCCGACTGCCACTCGGGGATATTATTGTGGCCGACAAAACCAAAATTATGGTGAGTCTTGTTTGTAAACCATGGTAGCGGTGTTATGGTAGAGTGTCCGCCTGGCATGCTGACAGTTTCATCAAGGTCATACTGAAGACTCTTAAAATGGTCCTAGTAGCTCCCTTGCTTGATACTCAGCATGTAGAGGGACGTTTTAGGACTGGTCAGCCTGGTGTCAGTATAATATGACTGGGTGGGGTATCATGTCGCGTGTCTGTAGCGTGGTATTTCAGTGTGGCTGCACTATATAGATGAGTATAGACCTTACTGCTATAAATAGAAACCATGGTGATATGACTGATCAGTTGTTAAAGCGACGTTAAACCCCATACATAGAGGGTGTTGTATCACTACCAGTCTGCCGTTTCTTGTCATACATGTGTAATGAGCTAGTGCCAACCGAAATATGTGAGGTAATTTGTAGGTTTCAGCGCGATCTTAATGTGGATGGTAAAACAATATTGCGCAAGTAAAGAATCTTGAGTGCCTATTTATTATCGAAATTATTATACATGTTATTGCAAATAAGATATGATGTGAAGACTTGCCAATAAAATGCAGTGTGTTTTAAAAGTCACTTTTATAAATAAAATATAATGGTAATGTTGTGTTTTATGTGATCGACAGTAGTTTCATCTTGCATTAGGCCACAAAAAATTAATTACCTGGTTCTCAGGCCACTTTTTCTGAGAAGAGATATGGGCGGGCGCATTTTTTTTTACAATTTTACAGTGGTCAACAGACATGCGGCCGATTTTTTTTTTTATCCAAACTTTTAATTCCAATACGTATTGATGCAAAATATCTCGAAATTCATGTGCAATAACCAGTTGGATCAGCTCATCTCTATTGTCGATCATTACCTTATCATTTCTTCCCGACTTATGCTTATTTCACACACAATAAGTCCGTATATTTGTATTTATTGCATGTTGTTGTGAGACTTTGTCGATGAGACTTTGTCGATAAGACGCTTGAATAAATCGCCTGTTCTGTAGCACCTACTAGTTCCAAGCGTTTCAAGCATCTGACTCTCCTAGATTGGTACCTGTACGACTGCAACACTCACAAGCTAGCGAGCAGATCGGCAGATAGTCGGCCGCGCACCAGTCTACCCACAAGGGGATTCCCCATGAGGTGGTTGCATGTAAAAACCGGAACAAACTTTTATGCGGAACTTTTTTTTCGAAATTTCGATAGCGCATTTCCAATTTTTATTTTATTACTATTGAGATAAAATCGGCAATGCGGCACCAAAAAAAGACATGCGGGCGGGCCTGAGAACCAGGTAATTTTTTTTTTATGGCCTTATACTGTTACAATAGTAGTTTCATCATGCATTATACTGTTACAATAGTAGTTTCATCATGCATTATACTGTAACAATAGTAGTTTCATCATGCATTATACTGTAACAATAGTAGTTTCATCATGCATTATACTGTAACAATAGTAGTTTCATCATGCATTATACTGTAACAATAGTAGTTTCATCATGCATTATACTGTTACAATAGTAGTTTCATCATGCATTATACTGTTACAATAGTAGTTTCATCATGCATTATACTGTAACAATAGTAGTTTCATCATGCATTATACTGTAACAATAGTAGTTTCATCATGCATTATACTGTAACAATAGTAGTTTCATCAGGCATTATACTGTTACAATAGTAGTTTCATCATGCATTATACGGTTACAATCTTATCTTAGAGTGTGTAGCATAATATATTTTTACATTTCAGAACAATTCTGGAAACAGTGGTTGGAAACAGTTGTTCAGCAATAAAGTTGCAGCAACGTCAACAGATAGGTACATTCTTTCTTCATATGTATACTAAATCTAGAACATCTATAGGCTTCAACATGTTTTCTAGCTGAAATACTGGAAAATCTTGTTGAAATATGAATCTGGGTTTTTGGTTCTCCTCCCTCAGGTCCACAGTAATGCTGTCATTCATGCCATCGAGAGTGATTTATGTATTAAAGCTGTGTAGCTTGTATCTTTTAAGCAGTTATGTGACACGATAAATTAAAAGGACTTGAAATAAGCTTTCAACAAAAACTTACATAAACTCATCTTCTCATTAGCTTATTTTGTATTGACGTAAAATACCAGAGATATAGTTTAAAATAATTAATGCCACTTCTCTTCTTTTTTTTCAGTCCATCCAGACAGATTGGTGAAGTAGCGTTTGTGTTAAGTCTGGAAGACTGGGGACCCATCGGAACACAGCAAATAGTTGTTGCACAGCCAGATTCTTCAGGGGTATGTATTGTTTTCAACATACTTTATGTCTGACGAAAAAAACAATATGTGTGTTTTCATCTATTGGCCAGAAAAAATGTAGGGTGGTCGGGTTAGTGGAAACACACCTTATAACTTTTGGCCTTAGATGTGATTTATATATCCTAGTGAAAGGGAAATATTCTCTGCTAAATTCCAGATTTAGAGTCAGAATGACGTAACTCCTAGCAAAAAAATTGGAGGCAGACTATATCATGTTTCATTTCCTTGTTGTGTTGCCCGCATATCATGGCAGACACTTAGGGATTTTGTCCGTCGTTCGTCGTCATCGTGCACTTTAACCTGCAACCCTAACCTTAGCAATAAGCATTTGACCTATATTCATAAAACTTCACTTACCTTAAAGAATTTTGGTACACATGTTCAATAACTCTTGACTTTCATTTTTGCAGAGTTATGTCCCTTTTCATAAACTTTAACCTGCAATCTAACAATGCTCTTTACTGGCCATAACTTAAAATAAGCACATGGCAGTGACACAGGTGTGGAACACCCTTCTAGTGTTTCTATATTAATCACTTTCAGACTCGAGGTGTGGCTGAGACTTTCTCCCAGCAACAGCAGGCGGCGCCTCCTCAGGAGCCGCGGGAGACAGAGGAATACAAAGCTGCCATGGAACTGGAGATGTGGAAGGAAGAACAAGAAAACGTTTTTGAAAACCAGGTATGTTTTCGTCATATACCCGCCCAAATCTGATGCCTTACACTTATGTAGATACTGTATCATCCACTTGGTCTCTGGTGACATATTCATATCATGAGCATTGAATTCCTAAATTTCCGAAATGTTGAGATAATCAATAGGTGAATACAAGTGCTGATAATCATGTTGAGATAATCAGTAGGTGAATACAAGTGCTGATAATCATGTTGAGATGATCAGTAGGTGAATACAAGTGCTGATAATCATGTTGAGATAATCAATCGGTGAATACAAGTGCTGATAATCATGTTGAGATAATCAATAGGTGAATACAAGTGCTGATAATCATGTTGAGATAATCAGTAGGTGAATACAAGTGCTGATAATCATGTTGAGATAATCAGTAGGTGAATACAAGTGCTGATAATCATGTTGAGATAATCAATAGGTGAATACAAGTGCTGATAATCATGTTGAGATAATCAATAGGTGAATACAAGTGGTGATAATCATGTTGAGATAATCAGTAGGTGAATACAAGTGGTGATAATCATGTTGAGATAATCAATAGGTGAATACAAGTGGTGGTAATCATGTTGAGATAATCAGTAGGTGAATACAAGTGGTGATAATCATGTTGAGATAATCAATAGGTGAATACAAGTGGTGGTAATCATGTTGAGATAATCAGTAGGTGAATACAAGTGGTGATAATCATGTTGAGATAATCAGTAGGTGAATACAAGTGGTGATAATCATGTTGAGATAATCAGTCGGTGAATACAAGTAATGATAATCAGGCTTCATCCTCAGTCTCTATGTGGAAAATCAAAAAAAAATGACCATAATAAAAATTAAATGTGGAAATTGGTTTTAAAATAAGGGAAAACCAAAAGAAGTTATAAAGGTTTTAATATGAGTATCACTACAAGTTGAGTCCATCTCTTACCCAAATGTGGAGGTGTGTCATTTTGTTGATCACTGATTGGTCATATTTTTGTGATGACGTAATGCTTAAATTAGTTATGGTAAATAATCATAATTGTGGCGAATAAATGGCCAAAATTGGAAACTGAACCGATGACCTTTAAAAGCACAGAGGGGGTTTCTTGAGCAGGTTTAGCTGTAAACAACATGTTTGTACACATGAGTATGTCCTTCAGTTATTCACTATACACCGATAGGACAAGCTGGACGGAAAGGACCAAGTGATGATTTGGCCTTCATTAGCATATTTATTATACTAGTGTCATGATATTTATGTCATGGCTTTATTACACTCTTACACCTCAAGTCATGTGTTTAATTCATATTGTATGCAGTTGAAACAGAAGGAGATGATGTACATGAAGGCTCTGGCTGAGGAATGGAAGAAGAGAGATAGAGAGAGGGAACTACTGATGAAGAAAAAGGTAAAAAATCTCATTCCACATTTTAAAAATTGTTATCATGCATATAATCGTATCCTCACTGTACACTGGGCATTTTAGGGAGCAGACCTCGGGTTTTATGTCTCATCTGATGGACTGGTCAGGTGTGAAATTATTTTTCAAGTATTTCGAGAATTAATCCAAATTCAGTCCTGGCTGGGATAGAACGCAGAATCCCTGGATTACTAAACCAAGTGCTAACCATTACACCATGGTGGACCTGTCTAACCATTACACCATGGTGGACCTGTACACCATTATACCATGGTGGACCTGTATAACCATTACACCATGGTGGACCTGTCTAACCATTACACCATGGTGGACCTGTCTAACCATTACACCATGGTGGACCTGTCTAACCATTACACCATGGTGGACCTGTCTAACCATTACACCATGGTGGACCTGTACACCATTACACCATGGTGGACCTGTTTAACCATTAATCCATGGTGGACCTGTCTCACCATTACACCATGGTGGACCTGTCTAACCATTACACCATGGTGGACCTGTCTAACCATTACACCATGGTGGACCTGTACACCATTACACCATGGTGGACCTGTCTAACCATTACACCATGGTGGACCTGTCTAACCATTACACCATGGTGGACCTGTCTAAAAATTACACCATGGTGGACCTGTCTAACCATTACACCATGGTGGACCTGTCTAACCATTACACCATGGTGGACCTGTCTAACCATTACACCATGGTGGACCTGTACACCATTACACCATGGTGGACCTGTCTAACCATTACACCATGGTGGACCTGTCTAACCATTACACCATGGTGGACCTGTACACCATTACACCACGGTGGACCTGTCTAACCATTACACCATGGTGGACCTGTCTAACCATTACACCATGGTGGACCTGTACACCATTACACCACAGTGGACCTGTACACCATTACACCATGGTGGACCTGTCTAACCATTACACCATGGTGGACCTGTCTAACCATTACACCATGGTGGACCTGTACACCATTACACCATGGTGGACCTGTCTAACCATTACACCATGGTGGACCTGTCTAACCATTACACCATGGTGGACCTGTCTAACCATTACACCACGGTGGACCTGTCTAACCATTACACCATGGTGGACCTGTCTAACCATTACACCATGGTGGACCTGTCTAACCATTACACCATGGTGGGCCTGTACACCATTACACCATGGTGGACCTGTCTAACCATTACACCATGGTGGACCTATCTAACCATTACACCATGGTGGACCTGTCTAACCATTACACCATGGAGGACCTGTACACCATTACACCACGGTGGACCTGTCTAATCATTACACCATGGTGGACCTGTACACCATTACACCATGGTGGACCTGTAAAAAAAAAATTGTTATCCAAAACAGACGATCTTAAACAGTTCGGAGTAAAAATTTAAGAGGATGTTTCTATCTATTTGTACTTATATAATTTAATGCTTAACATTTGTAAAACAGTAGATATTCACATTTGCATGCCTCCAGAACATAAAATGTTGTGAGGCATATAGTTAAAAGATGCCTTCACATATAACCCAAGTATACGCTTTTGATTGGTTAAGAGCCAGTGTGTACCAGACCATATTACACACCGGCAACTGGTTATACGAACGTCTACTGAAAAATGAAATCAAAATTGTGGACAGCTGAAGAAACTCCCGATTTAACATTATTTTTATTACTGTATCCTGTTTTATCAGGGTTCACACCCTGGTTTTGTTTATTTGCAATATTTGATCATCCAACATGTGACACATTTACAAATTCGTCCATTGAACAATTTTTGTTTTGAAAGTTCAAATTCAACTTGCAATATTTTCTCAGTCATACCGTTTGTCAGAATGCTGCTTTTAGTCGCTACAAGCTCAAGTTTCGTCAGTCTTTCCTCAAACTGAAGAACGCCCGGCCCCAATCGCAGAACATTTTACATTGTAAATGCAATCTAAGGGAAATAACTTCTGTTTACTATAGTTGCAATGATATGTATCAATATCACTTGGAAACCACTTGGAAATGATGATAAATTCGTTACACAGATTTCCAGCAGGGTGTATTGGAATATTACAACCTAGCTGAGCCAAAGGCGAAGGGTGAAGGCTGGAATATTCCCACACAAAGGCTGGAATATTCCCACGCACCCTGCTGGAAATCTGTGTAACTAATAGTATTATGGGGCAGCCATATAATATAATTGTCGTCTGCAGCTAACAGAGTATGCACAGTTGGAGGAGCAGCTGCGTAAAACACTGGCAGACCTCGAAAAACGGGAAAAACAACTGGCAGCAAATGAACAAGAGGTATGTTGTCATGGACAGAGTTGCCATGGAGTTTTTTTTAGGGGTCAAGTCAGAAATACTGGGAAATCTTTGTTTATTGTGGATTGTTAATAGTAGGGTAAATCATTGTGCCGTTATTGTCCCGTTGTCAGTGCCGAAAAATATAGAAGTATTACCCGACCCCTCTTCCCCAACCCCTCTTCCCCAACCCCATCTCCTCACCTCCAAAGGAAAACCTCATTTAAAAATATAATCTTTTCCTTTAAGCTCTCTCTACTCACAGTTAATCATTATAACAATGACTACATTTATATCGGCTTGTGGAACATTGGCGGTTCTACTCGGGTGCCTGCCCGTGCATGAAAATTTCTCAGAGGGTCACCTTGGGTCCACCAATGGAAGCTGGAAAGTTGCCATATGACCTTAGCTGTTGGTTTGACTATAAAATCCAATTCAGTTCAATTTATATTGTAGATCACTGTTTAGATAGCATATGTATTTGATACATTTAATTTGTGTGCATTTTAAACAAAATATGAAAAACATATTTTAAAACTCATTCCTAAGATAATCTTTATTTTGTCTTGTGATTTTCATTTGCATTGACATTGAATTTGCTAGAAGCAGCTGCAATTTAAAAAATTGAATATACATATAGAAAGTATGATTCCTTAAATTGTGAGAATATTGATAGAGAGTTTACAATTGCAAAATGTGTATGATTAAACGTAAAAACAAACAATCTTGACTTGCTATGTAGGTGATGAGATTGAAGAATGACCTGCAGCGAGAACACGACAGGAAGTTACAGGAGATGAAGGAGGCGTCACGCAGAATGAAGGACGACTGTGATCACCAAATTGATCTTGAGAGGTGAGTTAATGATTATAAATTACAGCTTTGAATTGGAAAGGTTTGTTACCACCAAATTAATTTTGGAAGGTAAGTTAAGGCTTTGAAATGGAGTAAAGCAATAAAAATGAAGGTTTGTAACCACCAAATTGATCTTGAGATGTGAGTTACAGAGGGCAATGTTTATAATCACCAACACATGTTTAGCTCTGCCCTCAAGAGTAAATGTTTTTCATTGGGAATTAAAATGCATGTTAAAGTGGTTCATTTATGGGCAATGCAATATACGTGTAAATATTTGTTCATTGCTCTGAGGGGTCGCTTGTTCCAAATTACCTTCTGATGTGTAAAATTTCATTTATTGTCATCATTTTGAATGTTTTACTTCTGGTGTGGTGTTATAAAAAGATTTATTCAACAAATTGTTTTGATTATGTTGTTCTTTTTGTGCCCTCATATAGAGTGTGGTGGGGAGGTTGCAAATACGGTGTTGCCCATTTTGTCCGTACGTATGTCACACTTTCTTGTCCGGACTTCTCAACAGATTTTGGCGATGCTTGCTAGGGAGTATCAGTATGAAGTCTAGTTGCTCATATCGTCGCACTGTTCCGGTCCATTGACTTATGGTGGAGTTATGGCCTTATTTTAGCTGATAGCTTACAGCAGGGGCATTTGTGTCCACAGATACATTTATAGTTATCCACCATTCTTAATTATTTTTTCCTTAGGTCCAAGTCAAAAGAGTTAGAGAGTCTGATCCAGCGTTATAAAGATGAGGTAAGTACATAACTTAGTTTAGTTTAAATATTTCTTTTACATCGATTGTGAAACAAGTTCTTGCAATTTATATTAATCACTCTCGATGGCTTCCTGGGTAGAACCAGTACTAAGCAATGTGGATTAATTATAAATAACATGGCCAAGGCAAAGATCGAACCCACGATTTTTCGATCTGGAGACCAAAGCTTTAACACTGAACGACGCACTCCACATAAGAGCCTACATACCTTTAATGACCTTGTTTATACTGAAACAGATTAGAAAGAACTACACAGTAAAATTGACGTAAACTATTTTAATTTGGCATAACTGACACTATACACTGAGACTAGAAATAGTTGAATACATGATATGAGTCAAGTACAGGGCTTCTAAAATCGCCGGTTTATCAGTTCCCAGACCGAAATCTGTTTCTCCAGACCGTTTTTCTTTTCAAAATCTCTGTTTAAATCGGTCCAGATATTTTATCTATCGGTCGTTAAAAACTCTACAATTGCCCTTTACCCTTAAACTATGCCTTGCGGCAATATTCTCTGATCCATAACACGATTGTTTGTCGCTCGCTGTGCGAAAGTAGGTCAATTTGGACTAAACCATTACCGAGGAGTTTTCCGGAAGAGTCTATAGTTAGGTAGCATGAGAAAGTATATCACGAGTTCTGTCGGTTCACTAAAGCGAGTGTTACCGTCTGTAATTTCTTTGATATACCGTTAGTCGTAAGGTGTTAGCCTGTTTGCTTGTGTCGGTTTGTTTTTTAAGTGGCCAAAGCTCGGACTGAAATTTGTTTGCGTCATTGAAAAAAATTAAAATACCGAGCGGTGTCACTTGTTTGATTATTTTTTTTACAATAACTTTAAGTATAATATTAATGACATTAATAATATCAATGACATTGATTAAGGAAAGTGATAAAACAAAATGTTAGAACCGACAAATGAACTCGACTGCCTCTAAATTACATTGGTTACCACGGTGATTCTTCACGCGACTTGCGGTTTATTAGACACTTCCGGTTCAATTCCTCAAATGATCAACAATTTTAAAATTGAGTGAGAGTTATTCATTCAGTAAAGCGAAGACATGATGTCAGTCATTAAAATGTAAAAATTGTGATAAAGTAAGTTATAAATAATACAAATATAATACAAACATAAATTTTAAATAGTTCTCTATATAAATGACTAAACGGAAAAAATGCATGGTGCAGCTGACATGGTGGGTGGGGTACGGCGATTTTCAAAATAAGTGTGATTCTTGCGGCAGTAAAAAACCTGGACCGATTTGCATTTTAAAATTTTAGAAGCCCTGGTCAAGTATATTACAAAGTCTGCGCAGCTGAGCCAGCTTGCTTTGAACTTTCTTGGGGTCAAGGCTGTGATTCAAATATATTTCATAAAATTTTGATAAAAGAACATATTTTGGAAAGACTGCCCAGAGACATGTACGTGATTGTGTTTACTTATTTCAATCTTTGACTTCTGTATTCTGACACATGTTTTCATATGTTACACAGTCACCGTTTGGTTGTTAAGTAGTCGGACACATTGCATGCCATACTTGTCACTACAATTACACGACATCTGTCCAGTCCTGGTTAAACTGCATTGTGGTTTGTCTGAAATAAAACTTAAGTATTTCACAATCCTCTATAACATCGATTGTTGAAGTTTCAGTCTTCCTTCGCAGGGCTTTTCCCGGGTATTTTGGGAAAAGGACCCTCCCCGAATTGGGAAAATTTGCGGCATTTTTTTTATAAAATTAAAACTACACAAATAAAAACTATTAAATTAAACATAAATTTAACTGTCAAAGAAGACACAACAACACTCTTTTCAAAGAGCAATCCTTTGTAAACTTTGATGGGATTTTTTTCTCTGAAATTTGGGGAAAATGGAGGCTAATTTCAATTGGGAATGGGTCCGTGTAACGGACCCTATAGAACAGCCAAAAAAGCCCTGCTTCGTCTCTTTGTGATTGTTCCAGTTTGTATTTTTTGGTATACATATTTCCTTATATTTTCTTATTATAAAAATGGTATTTGTTGAGACCAGACTCTGTTGTGCCTATACCTTTAGGGTGTCCTATTGGTTAAATGACAGAAGCACTATAAACAACTACACACACACACACACACACACATGGGATTTGTTGAAAAAATAAGTCTAATCCGTCTGTTTTAAATACCATTTTTGTCTATGAACAGTTGAATGAAGCAGAGAAACGTAAGACAAAGGTTGAGCGAGACTTCATGGTGTATAAAGAGGAGTTGAACACGAAACCTGAAGTGAGGCTGCAGTCGGAGATCAACCTTTTAACACTGGAGAAAGTAAGGCAGTTTTACTCACCTTCCCCTAGCAGACGAAACTTTCATAAAGTTTATTTCAATACAGAAAGGCCTTCCACAAGAACGCAATATTAACAAACTTGAATGAAGCACAAACAATTGTAAATATAGCCGCCAAATGCTATGTCAGTAACATATTAACTTGCAGATAAAGCTTATTACAAAAAAAACGCTTGAAAAGCGAATCCCTTGAAAGCAACAAACATAAACAAGAGAGAAAAGTAGCAGACTCAGTTTGATTGTCTGTTCATGAGAGGTAATATAGGATGAAACACCTCTCACTCCCACTAGCACCGATGTAAGCAGTATTCTGAAATCAGTCATTGAATAGTTCAGTATTATATGATCTCCAGATAGTTATTACTGTGTTTAGCTGATATGACGAGTGTGATCTAGAAAGTTCCGGTTCTACAGATGATGGGAGGTATGCAGTAGGCCTATGGAAAAATGGGGTGGTCTGCCTCTGCGACCATCATATATGGCCTAACATGTGCTAAAAATGATGTAAAAGACCATTCAAACAAACATGCTCGGAAGGCAAGGTAAAGATTTTTTTGTTGAAAAAAATCGACAAAAAAGGTTTTAATACCGAGGTAATAGAAGTTTAAACGAACACTAAACAGTAATTTTATTGAACTCTATAACAGATCAGCGTATTTTTTTAGTTTTCATCTTAATAATAAGGTCTAGTAATTATTATTATAATCCCTGTTACAGGTTGAATTGGAAAGAAAAATGGATGCCATAACCAAGTCTAAGATTCACTACAAACAGCAGTGGGGCCGGGCCCTTAAGGAACTGGCCCGACTCAAGCAGAAGGAGCAGACCCAGGCCAAGGCACATTTAATGAAGCAACAACAGGTAATACCCAAAAAACCTTGACCACATAAATATTCTGGTTCAAAATCTCATACTTGTACTTATTCACCGATGCATACGCATGAAAACACAACACCGCCACTGAGTTTTGTCTGTTTGTTCTTGGGCAAGAAATTTTCTCTTAACCAGTTCAATTGGATTTGGACACAAACCGGTTGGTCTCATGTATCGGAGTTTATCCTCCGAGCATGTTAAAGAACCACAGAAATCTATTTGTTAGTAAGAATAGGGCAGGTTCCCAGATTTCCATATATCCTTACCATCTCTCTGGGGCAGCTCTAATTATTCTTAACAGTGTGTTGATGAGCTGTTAGAAACAGTCAGTTCAGTTGCTCTACTGTTGAAAGAATTGCTGACAAGTAAAAAGTTGTTGAAGAAATGTAGATTTATAATACACGTTAAATGGAGATAAAGCACGATATCAAAGTTTTAAAAACATTCTAAAAAATAATGATATGTGAGTTGTCCATTTGCAATGAATTGTAATTGTATAGCTGAAGATTTTACATGAAAAAGTATAAGGATAAAAAAGTATTTTTCCAATTTCCAAAAAAAACATTTTTTTATGACTGTTCTACAGTCTTAAATGTGGTCCTCACTTCGAGTATATAAATTTAATTAAATTGTACTTTCATTTTATGAATGCCTCCCTCATCCAAATTTGCCATAGGTCCATTTGGAGCTTGTATTATAGTAGAATTATTTTTTTGAAAATTATTTGCTAGAATTAGAACTTGATTAAAAAAATAGATCATCATTTACAGTGATTCATCAGTATAATATCACTGCTGGGAGTTCAGTTGTAAACTAATTAGTATTTGAGAGAATTTGGACATGTTTGGTTGTATATTTCAGGAACTAGAACACATGAGATTGCGGTACCTGGCTGCCGAGGAGAAGGAAGTGGTCAGCAGTGAGAAGCAGGAACTGGAGGACATCAAGAACGAACTTAACAAGTAAGTGTCTAAGACAATATTGATGAGAAGCAGGAACTCGAGGACATCAAGAACGAACCTAACAAGTAAGTGTAAGACAATATTCATTTGAATGCTCTACTTACGTTCTCAGATAGAGAGGTTTGTGTGCTATAACTGACACTGCAGATAGAGAGGTTTGTGTGCTGTAACTAAGACTGCAGATAGAGAGGTTTGTGTGCTATAACTAACACTGCAGATAGAGAGGTTTGTGTGCTATAACTAACACTGCAGATAGAGAGGTTTGTGTGCTGTAACTAAGACTGCAGATAGAGAGGTTTGTGTGCTGTAACTAACACTGCAGATAGAGAGGTTTGTGTGCTGTAACTAAGACTGCAGATAGAGAGGTTTGTGTGCTATAACTAACACTGCAGATAGAGAGGTTTGTGTGCTATAACTAACACTGCAGATAGAGAGGTTTGTGTGCTATAACTAACACTGCAGATAGAGAGGTTTGTGTGCTATAACTAACACTGCAGATAGAGAGGTTTGTGTGCTGTAACTAAGACTGCAGATAGAGAGGTTTGTGTGCTATAACTAACACTGCAGATAGAGAGGTTTGTGTGCTATAACTAACACTGCAGATAGAGAGGTTTGTGTGCTATAACTAACACTGCAGATAGAGAGGTTTGTGTGCTATAACTAACACTGCAGATAGAGAGGTTTGTGTGCTATAACTAACACTGCAGATAGAGAGGTTTGTGTGCTATAACTAACACTGCAGATAGAGAGGTTTGTGTGCTATAACTAACACTGCAGATAGAGAGGTTTGTGTGCTATAACTAAGACTGCAGATAGAGAGATTTGTGTGCTGTAACTAAGACTGCAGATAGAGAGGTTTGTGTGCTATAACTAACACTGCAGATAGAGAGGTTTGTGTGCTATAACTAACACTGCAGATAGAGAGGTTTGTGTGCTATAACTAAGACTGCAGATAGAGAGATTTGTGTGCTGTAACTAAGACTGCAGATAGAGAGGTTTGTGTGCTATAACTAACACTGCAGATAGAGAGGTTTGTGTGCTATAACTAAGACTGCAGATAGAGAGGTTTGTGTGCTATAACTTACACTGCAGATAGAGAGGTTTGTGTGCTATAACTAACACTGCAGATAGAGAGGTTTGTGTGCTATAACTAAGCCTGCAGATAGAGAGATTTGTGTGCTGTAACTAAGACTGCAGATAGAGAGGTTTGTGTGCTATAACTAAGACTGCAGATAGAGAGGTTTGTGTGCTATAACTAACACTGCAGATAGAGAGGTTTGTGTGCTATAACTAACACTGCAGATAGAGAGGTTTGTGTGCTATAACTAAGACTGCAGATAGAGAGATTTGTGTGCTGTAACTAAGACTGCAGATAGAGAGGTTTGTGTGCTATAACTAAGACTGCAGATAGAGAGGTTTGTGTGCTATAACTAACACTGCAGATAGAGAGGTTTGTGTGCTATAACTAAGACTGCAGATAGAGAGGTTTGTGTGCTATAACTAACACTGCAGATAGAGAGGTTTGTGTGCTATAACAAAGCCTGCAGATAGAGAGGTTTGTGTGCTATAACTAAGCCTGCAGATAGAGAGGTTTGTGTGCTATAACTAAGACTGCAGATAGAGAGATTTGTGTGCTGTAACTAAGACTGCAGATAGAGAGGTTTGTGTGCTATAACTAACACTGCAGATAGAGAGGTTTGTGTGCTATAACTAAGACTGCAGATAGAGAGGTTTGTGTGCTATAACTAACACTGCAGATAGAGAGGTTTGTGTGCTATAACTAAGACTGCAGATAGAGAGGTTTGTGTGCTATAACTAAGACTGCAGATAGAGAGGTTTGTGTGCTATAACTAACACTGCAGATAGAGAGGTTTGTGTGCTATAACTAAGACTGCAGATAGAGAGGTTTGTGTGCTATAACTAACACTGCAGATAGAGAGGTTTGTGTGCTATAACTAAGACTGCAGATAGAGAGGTTTGTGTGCTATAACTAACACTGCAGATAGAGAGGTTTGTGTGCTATAACTAACACTGCAGATAGAGAGGTTTATGTGCTATAACTAACACTGCAGATAGAGAGGTTTGTGTGCTATAACTAACACTGCAGATAGAGAGGATTGTGTGCTATAACTAACACTGCAGATAGAGAGGTTTGTGTGCTATAACTAAGACTGCAGATAGAGAGGTTTGTGTGCTATAACTAACACTGCAGATAGAGAGGTTTGTGTGCTATAACTTACACTGTAGATAGAGAGGTTTGTGTGCTATAACTAACACTGCAGATAGAGAGGTTTGTGTGCTATAACTAACACTGCAGATAGAGAGGTTTGTGTGCTATAACTTACACTGCAGATAGAGAGGTTTGTGTGCTATAACTTACACTGCAGATAGAGAGGTTTGTGTGCTATAACTTACACTGCAGATAGAGAGGTTTGTGTGCTATAACTTACACTGCAGATAGAGAGGTTTGTGTGCTATAACTTACACTGCAGATAGAGAGGTTTGTGTGCTATAACTAACACTGCAGATAGAGAGGTTTGTGTGCTATAACTAACACTGCAGATAGAGAGGTTTGTGTGCTATAACTAACACTGCAGATAGAGAGGTTTGTGTGCTATAACTAAGACTGCAGATAGAGAGGTTTGTGTGCTATAACTAAGACTGCAGATAGAGAGGTTTGTGTGCTATAACTAAGACTGCAGATAGAGAGGTTTGTGTGCTATAACTAACACTGCAGATAGAGAGGTTTGTGTGCTATAACTAAGACTGCAGATAGAGAGGTTTGTGTGCTATAACAAAGCCTGCAGATAGAGAGGTTTGTGTGCTATAACTAAGCCTGCAGATAGAGAGGTTTGTGTGCTATAACTAAGACTGCAGATAGAGAGATTTGTGTGCTGTAACTAAGACTGCAGATAGAGAGGTTTGTGTGCTATAACTAACACTGCAGATAGAGAGGTTTGTGTGCTATAACTAACACTGCAGATAGAGAGGTTTGTGTGCTATAACTAAGACTGCAGATAGAGAGGTTTGTGTGCTATAACTAACACTGCAGATAGAGAGGTTTGTGTGCTATAACTAAGACTGCAGATAGAGAGGTTTGTGTGCTATAACTAACACTGCAGATAGAGAGGTTTGTGTGCTATAACTAACACTGCAGATAGAGAGGTTTGTGTGCTATAACTAAGACTGCAGATAGAGAGGTTTGTGTGCTATAACTAACACTGCAGATAGAGAGGATTGTGTGCTATAACTAACACTGCAGATAGAGAGGTTTGTGTGCTATAACTAAGACTGCAGATAGAGAGGTTTGTGTGCTATAACTAACACTGCAGATAGAGAGGTTTGTGTGCTATAACTTACACTGTAGATAGAGAGGTTTGTGTGCTATAACTAACACTGCAGATAGAGAGGTTTGTGTGCTATAACTTACACTGCAGATAGAGAGGTTTGTGTGCTATAACTTACACTGCAGATAGAGAGGTTTGTGTGCTATAACTAACACTGCAGATAGAGAGGTTTGTGTGCTATAACTAACACTGCAGATAGAGAGGTTTGTGTGCTATAACTTACACTGCAGATAGAGAGGTTTGTGTGCTATAACTAAAACTGCAGATAGAGAGGTTTGTGTGCTATAACTAAGCCTGCAGATAGAGAGGTTTGTGTGCTATAACTAAGACTGCAGATATGAGAGGTTTGTGTGCTATAACTAAGCCTGCAGATAGAGAGGTTTGTGTGCTATAACTAACACTGCAGATAGAGAGGTTTGTGTGCTATAACTAACACTGCAGATAGAGAGGTTTGTGTGCTATAACTAACACTGCAGATAGAGAGGTTTGTGTGCTATAACTAACACTGCAGATAGAGAGGTTTGTGTGCTATAACTAAGACTGCAGATAGAGAGGTTTGTGTGCTATAACTAACACTGCAGATAGAGAGGTTTGTGTGCTATAACTAAGCCTGCAGATAGAGAGATTTGTGTGCTATAACTAAGACTGCAGATAGAGAGGTTTGTGTGCTATAACTAACACTGCAGATAGAGAGGTTTGTGTGCTATAACTAACACTGCAGATAGAGAGGTTTGTGTGCTATAACTAAGACTGCAGATAGAGAGGTTTGTGTGCTATAACTAACACTGCAGATAGAGAGGTTTGTGTGCTATAACTAAGCCTGCAGATAGAGAGGTTTGTGTGCTATAACTAAGACTGCAGATATGAGAGGTTTGTGTGCTATAACTAAGCCTGCAGATAGAGAGGTTTGTGTGCTATAACTAACACTGCAGATAGAGAGGTTTGTGTGCTATAACTAACACTGCAGATAGAGAGGTTTGTGTGCTATAACTAACACTGCAGATAGAGAGGTTTGTGTGCTATAACTAACACTGCAGATAGAGAGGTTTGTGTGCTATAACTAAGACTGCAGATAGAGAGGTTTGTGTGCTATAACTAACACTGCAGATAGAGAGGTTTGTGTGCTATAACTAACACTGCAGATAGAGAGGTTTGTGTGCTATAACTAAGCCTGCAGATAGAGAGGTTTGTGTGCTATAACTAAGCCTGCAGATAGAGAGATTTGTGTGCTATAACTAAGACTGCAGATAGAGAGGTTTGTGTGCTATAACTAACACTGCAGATAGAGAGGTTTGTGTGCTATAACTAACACTGCAGATAGAGAGGTTTGTGTGCTATAACTAAGCCTGCAGATAGAGAGATTTGTGTGCTATAACTAAGACTGCAGATAGAGAGGTTTGTGTGCTATAACTAACACTGCAGATAGAGAGGTTTGTGTGCTATAACTAACACTGCAGATAGAGAGGTTTGTGTGCTATAACTAAGACTGCAGAAGAGTCATGAAATCCTAGCATCTTGGCTCCATATTGTTCTTGACAGAGGCTCCTTCCCTTGAAAGAGGCTCCTCCCTCAACCTTTTATATTTTTTCAAAATTATTGGACATGTCACTGATGATGAATGTTAATAGTTCAATGGGTACGGGGCAGCTTTACTTACTTGATCGTCACAATTGGCTATTATGTAAAACTTGATGAAGTACATCCATGTTGTAACGCATCACCGACATCTGCACGCTACATCCAAGCTTGTACTGGACGGTGGAAAATACAAATATCTGATGACTTTTTATCAATTATTTTTTAATTGTACTGCAAGTCAAATTACTGCTTTCGCATATGGATAAAAAAAATTTACCCCAAAAAAGGGAATTTGTAGTATATAAGCCACCTCTCTGTATTCATACTTGAATACATGCAACATACTTTGGTTGGAAATACAAACAAAATTCTGACTTGTTGTTACAAAACTTATACCAAATACAAAAGAATAGGTAATTAATAAGATTATTAATCTGCTGTGTTTTGGTTATAATAAAATCCTTCACTCAATGGTAGGCATATTCGTTTTCACATTATTATCATTATCATGAGCTTCATATATAACATTATTGCTGTTTGGCATTGCAGGTTAAAACACATGGAAGAGGAACGCATAAAATCTGCCAACAACTCGCCGCGTTACGAGATCAGCGGGAAGTTGGACCCGGACATGGACAATGTCGAGGAACATATATCACGATTGATCGAGGAGCGCGATACACTACTCCGGACTGGAGTGTACTCCACACAGGATAGGATTATAGCCGAACTTGATAGACAAATACGTGAAGCCATGGCCAATAAAAAGCTAAGCAACGTGTGACGAAAACTAAAAAGTGATAGATCGAAATAATTACCTTTAATGTTTACCTTTAGATGGAGCTTAAGCATTTTTCTATTCAAACAAAATTTTAGAATAGCAGTTCCAAGCCATAACAAAGGATGCATGAAAAACTTGCCTTATTTAAGAAATTAGTTACTGTATTTAGCAACAGCGCAAAAATAGAATTGCTATATGCTGCTGTGCTTTTTGTCAAGAGGGTAAATGATGATAAAAAGCAGAACCGTGAAAAATTCTTCTTCTTTTTTCAAGAATAGATATGTAGATTACCGGTATAGAGAATGTGATTCCTATAGCGGTGTAAGCATCCATCAGGTATGGATACTATAGATATGGAAATCCAAACAAAAAACGACTGTTAGACTTCGCCATTTTGAAACAGTCGTATCCATGTTTGGAAATATTAATATACAGATTTAAGCAGGTCACAAGCTCCCTGGCCCCATGTTCATGAACAAACTTAGGCTAAAAACACAAATAATTCTTTTAGCTATAACTTTTTATGCACCCGAAGGCGGCATATAGCACCGTCCCTCAGTCAATCCATCCGTCCATACAATCATGTCCGTCCATACAATCATGTCCGGTCAATAACTCTGACATTCCTGAAGTGGCGCAGTCGGTAGCGCGGCGTATTTGTAACGGGAGGCCCCGGGTTCAATCCTCCGTGGTGCCACTGAGTTTCGTCGGTGTGTTCTTGGGCAAGACACTTTCCATTGGCCTCGTCCATCGGATGGGGACGTAAATCGGGTGGTCCCATGTATCAGTCTATCCTCCGAGCACATAAAAGAACCATAGGAAACTATACGATAATAAGAGTAGGGCACGGTTCCCGGATTCCTATGTATCCTTCCCCTCTCTCTGGGGCGCCTCTAAATGACTTGTACTGTGTTGATGAGCCGTTAAACAACATTCAATTCAATTCTGACATTCCTGGATGGATTTTCTAATAACTTGCCACAAGTGCTCACCACAACAAGACGACGTGTCGCGCGCAAAATCCAGGTCCGCGACATCAAGATCAAACAAAGTTTCAAGTAATTCCATGGCCATTAATATGTTTTAAACAATTTCAGTTTTGAGCTTGAGCATGCAATGTGACAAGTTTGTTTGTGAACTTGGGGCCAGCAGTCTGGTCTTGTATAAGGATACCACATTACAGCTGATACCCCATTACAGCTGATACCACATTACAGCTGATACCACGTTACAGCTGATACCACGTTACAGCTGATACCACGTTACAGCTGATACCACATTACAGCTGATACCACATTACAGCTGATACCACATTACAGCTGCTATATCAGGATGTATAGACAATAAAGCTTTATCTGTGATGATTTTAACATTTTGCTTTCATGCAACAATGTGTATTATATCGTATTATTAAAATGAAAATGTAGCTGAAGCTTTTTTTAATGAAATAGGCTTTATACACACTTAAAACTTTAAATAAGTTTGAATTGAATTAGGTTTTAAGGCGCACCAAAACGCCTAACAGGAATGAACGTGCCAGGCTCATCCTCCATTTACATCAAGATAAAAAATAAGGAGAATAGGCCTAGAACCGGAGTTGCTGCAAATTCTATAGTTGACACTCCATTGTGAGAAGTTTCTAGGCCCATTCTGCATACCAGTGTTTTATCTCGATGTAAATGGAGAGTGGGCCTAGAATGTTCATTCCTGTTGGTGCCAAATAACCTTTTTGTGTTGGTGTGCCATAAAACCCCAATTCAGTTCAAATTCAAAGCATCTCTGTCAGATTAAGCTGTATACATGGATGTATTATTTTATTTTATTACAAGAAACAAGGCATCACCAAACCAGGGGTACATTATTTTACATACACATTTTGAGGAAACTATTGAATCTTTTTCTGAATATTCATTACAATATTTCCTTGTGTTTTTATCCCAAGTGTTCTCTACATAATCCGATACCTTTGATTCAAGCATCAGGTATGATGTAAAAAAAGCAATCGGATGATAAGCCTAGAATTCGGAATTTGTCCATGTCATTATGTTAACTCTTGTCTCTTAGTTGTTTGTCCAAACAAACATTGCAAAACATGATGTAACTGTTTGGCAGGTCATCAAACTGAGTTGTCTATAGTTTACTTCAACTGTCTGCCTATTTTGAGTCTGAGCAAATAATGTCCATCTATCTATCCTTTATTGTGCCTATCTCACCTTTATATTTTGTACTGAAGGTAAATTTTATGTTAATTGCTTGTAAATATGTATAGAAAATGTTTACCTCGTCGCTTATTTATAATATAAATTATAGAAAATAAAACAGTCTTTTGTGATTTTTCTCATCCAGCAAGCATTTTTATAAAATTGTAATTTTATATTGACTTTTACAACAAATTAGCATTTGCCTTATGAATACTGACATTGAGTGCATTTAGGGTTCTCCCATCGATTCCCGAAAGCACCTTCAGTGGCCATAGGCAGCCATCAGTAACTATTTGTTGCTGTCGTTAGTTGTCGGTTTGCCGATGGAAAAGATGGTATGACACACTAAATTTGGTATGAATGTTTATAACTTGTGAGAAAATGTTGATTCTTACAGATGGCGGGAGGTATACATTACTGGTTCTACCCAGGAATAAGTGGGTGGTCTGCCTCCACCACAAACAATCGACCATCATACATAGCCTAAAATGTGTTAAACACCAAACAAACACTTTTTTTTTAACACTGAGTTAGACTAATCATTGTGAGTGTGTTACAGAGATATTGTCCTTGATCATGTTAAAATAATTGAATTTTAGTCAAATGCAATACTTGGTATTTGAAAAAGAAAGGAAAGCTTGACTGCTAATATGCTGCATGACCGATTAGCTCAGGTATATAAATTCAGGCCAGAGTAAAAAAAAAAATCTTTCAGTAGCATTACTATATTTAACAATATCTTAATTTTATGATGGAAAAAAAACAACAAATTAACAAGTGAGCTGTACTAAATACAAAAGTATATTTCATTGTTTTAGAACGAAAATAAAACCAAAACACAACTAATGAAGACACGGCTTCTATGTTTTAATATGTTGACTGGTGTGCGTGTCTCGAACCGACGTCCTCTTAAGCAATGTTTGATGAGAGGAACAAGTCACAGGGTGGCAGTTTTCTGTGTCTCCAAATAACGCTGGACAATGACGACTTGTGCGACGGTGTGTTATCATGGAGGAGCCCCATTCCACGTATCCCAGTACGAGGACAGACTTCAGTGTAATGTCGAACAACAGTAGGCAGAACTTTTTCAGCATAGTAGTTTCCTCTGACTGTGGTGAGTACGGGGACAGGAAGCTGAGCTACCATTCATCTAGCATCAAAGAGCAATGCCCCTGAAGTGACTTGACCTCTAAGTTTGACCTTGACCTTAGAGCCACGGATCTGGATTTTGTGCGCGACACATCGTCTTGTTGTGTTGAGCACTTGTGCCAAGTTATTTGAAAATCTGTTCATGAATGTCGGAGTTATTAACCTGAAATGAAAGCACTTCATTTTCACCTCTAAGTGTGACCTTGACCATGGAGCCACGGACCTGGATTTTATGTGCGACACGTCTTGTGAGCAATTGTGCCAAGTTATTTGAAAATCCGTCCATTATTGTTGGAGTTATTTACCGCACACGACTGACAGACTGCTATATGCCACCCTTCGGGGGCATAAGAATGAAATTCAGGTTTCAATTACTATTTCAAAAAGTCGACTGCTCTAAAACCACCTCTATTATGAAAATTGTCACAATCTTCATACATTTGTAAAAGTTCCGTAACTTTTTAGAATATCTAGTTGATCTATTGGGATCACTCTTCGTCCGTCATCCGTCCATCGTCATTAACTTGTGCTTCAAACGACTTCTCAGAAACTGTTTGGTCACTTTTGACCAAACTTCACATGGATGAACCTTAGGTGAATTTATATTTGTTAAAATTAGTTCATGTGTCATCCAAGATGGTCACCATTACCATATACGGCTGAAACCTTAAAAAATCTTCTTCCCAAGAACCGCTGGACAAATTCCAACAGTTTTTCTTTTAAAATGATTGCCAATTCCTAGACTAGCAAGTTTGTTCAAATGAAGTCCCCAGGGTCAAAAATGGTTATGCCCCGGGGGTCCAATGTTCGTATATTGAGATTCCGCATGTTTTTCGTAGACTTATACAGGAAAAACTTTAAAAAATCTTCATCTTTGAAACCACAAGGCATAGAGCTCTCACGTATTACTTGTAGCACCAGCTTATGGTCCTATACCAAGTTTGTTCAAATTGCGACCTTGGGGTCACATTTGGCCCCGCCCCAGAGATCACATGTCTTCTATAGGGAAATACTTAAAACATCTTTGAAACTACAAGAGACAGAGGTTTAATATTTTGCATTTACTATAAGCTTATGGTCCTCTAATTTACAAAGACTTACATAGGAAAATGTTTTAAAAATCTTCTTCTTAGAAACAGCTTGGTCAATTTTGACACATGGATGATCCTTAGGTGAATCTTTTTCAAATTTGTTAAAATTAGGTAAACAAGACATCCAAGATGGCTGCCATAGAAAAACAAGAGGCCCAAGAGGGCCTGTGGACGCTCTACTGGCTAACACGGCTCTTATAACATCAATGAAGTAGGTGACTCACATTTACATTTTTTTGAAAGTTTAGGGCAAAAAACAGCTTTTTAACTAAATCAAGGGCCATAACTAAAGAATCTGGTAAAGTTTGGTAAAGATCAGATGAAAAATGAAGGCCCTACCGTATTAACTAGGCAAAATATAGCATGTTTAACTAAATCAAGAGCCATAACTCCTCTGTTACTGGTCCAACTGGTGCAACATAGTGCTAAAAAAATAAATAAAAAATTTCAAAAAATAAATAAAAAAAACATAAAAAAACAAGGAACATGTATATGATATTTCAGTTAAATGGATTAAGTGGTTTCGGAGGAGATTTCGTTTGAAATTTCCTTAAATTTGACCTAGTTTTAGCCATGGGGGCCATCTTCGATGACTGGCGGCCACGAAAAACACAAATCTGAGAAGGACTATCCCAAATATCAAGTTTCATCAAAGTATGTAAAACTGTGACCCCCGGGGTGTGGACAAATTTGACCCCAGGGTCACCATTTGAACAAACTTAGTAGAGGACCATAAGCTTATGCTACATGTAATACATGAGAGCTCTGTGCCTTGTGGTTTCAGAGAAGAAGATTTTTTAAAGTTTTTTCCTATATGTCTATATGAAAAGCATGCAAAACCTCAATATACAAACTTTGGACCCCCGGGGCAAGGCCATTTTTGACCCTGGGGACTTTATTTGAACAAACTTGATAGTCCAGGCGTTGGCGATCATTTTAAAAGAAAAACTGTTGAAATCTGTCCAGCGGTTCTGGAGAAGAAGATTTTTTAAGGTTTCGACTATATATAATAATGGCAGCCATCTTGGATGTAGCGCTGACCTAATTTTAACAAATCTAAAAAGCATTCATCTAAGGATCATCCATGTGAAGTTTGGTCAAAATTAGCCAAGCGGTTTCTGAGGAGAAGTCGTTTGAAGAAAAGTTAACGGACGACAGACAGACAGACAACAGACAGACGATGGACGACAGACAACACACCATCCCATAAGCTCTACTGGCCAATCATTAAATTACTTCTTGTACACTGGGAGGCTAAGGACGTGAGTTAAAATCCCACTTGAGGTAACCTTTTCTTTATTCTTTTGTTTTATTCTTAATTTTTAGCTCTACTGGCCATGGGCCAGCAGAGTTTATGGGATGGTGTGTTGTCCGTCTTCCGTTGTCCGTCATCCGTCCGCCGTCCGTCCGTTAACTTTTCTTCAAACGACTTCTCCTCAGAAACCGCTTGGCTAATTTTGACCAAACTTCACCTGGATGATCCTTAGATGAATGCTTTTTAGATTTGTTAAAATTAGGTCAGCGCTACATCCAAGATGGCTGCCATTACCATATAATTATGGTCGAAACCTTAAAAAATCTTCTTCTCGAGAATCGCTGGACAGATTTTAACAGTTTTTCTTTTAAAATGATCGCCAACGCCTACACTGTGGCCGTGCCCCGGGGGTCCAAAGTTTGTATATTGAGGGTTTGCATGTTTTTCATATAGACATATAGGAAAAAACTTTAAAAAATCTTCTTCTCTGAAACCACAAGGCAGAGAGCTCTCATGTATTACATGTAGCATCAGCTTATGGTCCTCTACTAAGTTTGTTCAAATGGTGACCCTGGGGTAAAATTTGTCCCCGCCCCGGAGGTCAAAGTTTTACATAGACTTATATAGGATTTTTTTTTTAAAAATCTTCTTCTCGGAAACTACAACAGCCAGAGGTTTGATATTTTGCATTTACTATAAGCTTATGGTCCTTTACCAAGTTTGTTCAAATGGTGACCGGGTCACCCTCGAGTCACATTTGGCCCCGCCCCAAGGGTCACATGTTTTACATAGACATGTATAGGGAAAAACTTAAAAAATCTTCTTCTCTGAAACTGCAAGAGCCAGAGGTTTAATATTTTGCATTTGCTATAAGCTTATGGTCTTCTACCAAGTTTGTTCAAATGGTGACCCTGAGGTCACATCTGGCCCCGCCCCGGGGGTCACATTTTACATAAATGCTTGTATAGGGAAAAACTCAAAAAAATCTTCTTCTCTGGAACCACATGGCACAGAGCTCTCATGTATTACATATAGCATCAGCTTATGGTCCTCTACTAAGTTTGTTCAAATGGTGACCCTGGGGTCAAATTTGTCCCCGCCCCGAGGGTCACAGTTTTACATAGACTTATTTAGGATTTCTTTTTTAAAAATCTTCTTCTCGGAAACTACAAGAGCCAGAGGTTTGATATTTTGCATTTATTATAAGCTTATAGTCCTTTACTAAGTTTGTTCAAATGGTGACCCTGGGGTCACATTTGGCCCCGCCCCAAGGGTCACATGTTTTACATAGAGATGTATAGGGAAAAACTTAAAAAATCTTCTTCTCTGAAACTGCAATAGCCAGAGGTTTATTATTTTGCTGTTGCTATAAGCTGATGGTCCTTTACCAAGTTCGTTCAAATTGTGACCCTTGGGTCACAAAAAAAGTTTACGGATGGACGGACGACGCACCACGGCATAATCTCTGCAGATCTTTGACCTGTAGAGCTAAAAACAAGTTTGTAGCGACTACTTCTTGAAACCTCTAAGTGATATTGATATGGGAATTTTTCTAAAATGACATGATGTTGGTGCTTGTTGAAAATCATTTTGATTCAACATTAAACATGGTTGCCAGCGGCCATCTTTGTTTACATATAAAAAGTTATATATAAAAACTAGTAACGACTACTCTGAAACTACTGGACAGATTTTCATGAAACTTCACAGGAATGCTGATCTAGCTTTCAGAACCTGCCAGTAGAGCTTCAAGGTCTTTGACCTCTTGTTATTATTTCCTGTTTGGATGCGTTTTTTCTTTTAATTTTTCTAAAGTTTGTACATAAAGATTTTGCACGTTTTACATAGACGTGTGTAGAGTCAATTTAAAAAATCTCTGAAATTACAAGAGCCAGAGGTTTAATGTTATGCATTTCTTATGGTCCTCTACCAAGTTTGTTCAAATGGTGACACCTGGGTCACATTTGACACTGCCCCAGGGGTCAAATGTTTTGTTTTGCACTTGTAAAAAGGTATTGAAAAAGGAATTTAATGATGAAACCTCTTGATATAAGAGCCATTTTAGCTTGTAGAACATCCACAGGCCCTCTTCTTCTCTTTATTGTTATTAATGATTGCCTACCCCTGATCTATCAAGTTTTCTCATTTGAAGTCCCTGGGGTCAAAGATGGCTTACTCATCCTTCGCCATGAATCTTCATTTCACATTAATTAGTCAAAAGTGAAAGCCACAACCTATGCAGTCCGTTATAATACTTACCCGCCATGACGCGCACATGCAAATCAGGTGAAAAAACAGAGAAAAGATCAATCTTTCCGTACATGGATTAATTATTAACCCGCAACATATATATAATGGACTGTTCTTTCTTTGAAAAAATACCATTCCATTTATGTGACAGGGATGTTTTGAGTAACTCACAGGCTGATCTGGACACTGTAAACCCTGATCAGCCTGTAATCTGGGTTTACAATGGACGCAAAGGCTATTATAGTCGTGCTTAGCGTGTGTTAAGGGTTAAATCAGTTAAGAATGCACGAAATTATCGAGCCAATTGCAGACTTTCAAACTGCCCCTCGTATCTACAAAGGTTATCCCCTCTAAATACCACAGAATAAGTCCTTAAGGTCCAATGTTCACGGTCATGCAATTTTCCTACCCTGTTCATTACTCCTGAACTGCTGAATGTATGGGGATAAAACTTGATGTATGTCATCTATATATTTTGTGATGTATACAAAGTAAAGGTCATGGAATTAGTGTAGCCACATCTCCTTTATTGCATGAGATACCGGGTTGAAACTTGATGTGTGTATGCAACGTGTCCTCAAATTCGAAATTGTATGATCATAATTTCAGGTCAAGGTCATGCAATTTTTTCCCAAGTTTTCCAGTCCTCGGCTCTTAAACTGCTTCAGATACCACTGAAATTGTATGTATAATCAACGAGACAGGCGTTCTGCAGAACACGTGTGTCGCCTGTCAGTATAACAAGGTTTTTTTGACCCAGATAAATGACACTGACAAACTGGCCCGACTAAGTTTTCGTGAAGAAAAAAATGAGTATTTGTCCCATATAATGACCTTCAGTTTGACCTTGATCTTTATATTTTAGTATGGTCACGTCAATGTTGTCATGAGTATATGTTGAAAGTTTGATGAAGAAATGAGAAAGTTATAGCCAACGTTAAGTTTTCATGAAGAAAAAATGATCATTTAACCCATATAATGACCTTCAGTGTGACCTTGACCTTTATATTTTAGTATAGTCATGTTGTCAGGAGTATATATTGAAAGTTCGATGAAGAGATATCAAGAAATGAGAAAGTTATACCAACGTTAAGTTTTCGTGAAGAAAAAAATGAGTATTTGACCCATAAAGACCTTCAGTGTGACCTTGACCTTTATATTTTAGTATGGTCATGTCGATGGTGTTATGATGAGTATATACTGAGTCTGATGAATAAATATCAAAAAATGAGAAAGTTATAGCCAACGTTGTTTTCATGACGGCCGGACTGACGACAAAGTGATCCCTATGTATCGCATTTTCCTTCAAAAAGGCGACACAAAAAATAGTTCTGCACCCAACAAAGGGTCTCGTAGTTACGCAACTTCTTTTGTGAGGTTCAAAACTACTTTAGTCTGTGGTTTATCATCAATAGCCCAGATGTCTCACACTCAGGACTGTGTATGTAGATGCAAGTTTTGCAATTAAGAGGCTGTCAGCTTCAAGTTATTCAGAATTTACGTACACTGGAATAAAATAAACAAACAAAACATTCTGCCAATGATAGTTAAATGAATTTTAATATGAAGCTTGAATATGATAGGATGTCTTTCACCAAAAGTGCAAAGCATATAAAAACACAAAATCGAGAAGCAAAAAAAAAAGTTGTATAAATAAAACTATCAAAATCTAGTCATGAGCTCAAAAATGGTTATGTTTTCTAAAGGTCGATCTACTGGCATGGTATATATATGGTCTGCGAGAAAAAGCACCTCGACATTCTGTTGGAAGTGGAAAGAATTGCATGCTCTGTTTTGGTGCCCAGCAATTTCAATCAAACCATTAAACTTATTACAAACTTGACACAATTAGGATAAAATGGCAGGATGAGCAAATAAAAGCTGTATTACAAAATGTCTGAACACTTTTGAGGTATGTAGCGGTTGATCAAATTGCCTGAACACATTTAAATGCCATAATCCTTTCAATATCTAAATCTAATAGTCATTCATTTGTATAAATGTCACACTAATTTTATACCCTTTATGCTAAACCCTTCAACACTGTATGTTTTTACTTGATTTCCAAACTGGGAACATTTCAGGAGATAGTAAATTTTCTCAAGTCTAAGATTTGCCAGAACACATTTTGAAGACTCCATAATCTTTTCAAAATCTAAATGTCATTCATTTGTACACATGTTGTACTCATTATATACCCCTTATGCTCAATGCTTATTTCCCTCAATTTCCAGAAACACTTCACGAGGTAGTGAATGTTTTTCAATCTCATTAAAATCAGACCCTCTTCTACATTATAATACTCTCTGCTATAAGGAAGCAAGATTGATCGATTGAATTATTTTAAGGCGCACCAACACATGAAAGGTTATACGGCGTCTGACAGAAATGGCAGTACATCAATATAAAATATGGAGAATGGGCCCCTAGAACCTTCTTACATGCAGATTTGCTGCAAATTCTATAGTTTTCACGTGGTATCATAATAATCAAGTGCATTTGTGAGATCTCAGTAGTTGAATTCTACCCTGGCAACCACATGGAGAAGGAAGCGAGTGTATCAAAGCTTAAATAACATCTGATTTTAACGAGATTGAATGTTATAAAGCTATGAAACCCGAGTAAAGACATTTTCGTTAGCTTCACAACATCTGTCACGATTGGCATCCAGCTTGTTGGATTAAAAAGCGTTTTAGCTCCGACGCCTCTACTCTAATACAAGCCTTTGGACGAATAATGACAAATTTTGCTACATACAACAATAATAGTTCACAATTTACACCATCAGTTATGAAAATTGCGAAAATGGTGCTGATGTGGTTCTAACTAATGTCATTTGGGTGGACATGGCTTATGCAACGTACAATTAAAAATAAAGACAATATACTCATATGCAAATAATATACACCTTTCTTAAAACACATTTGAAACTAGATACATTTATAATCATACAGCTAGCACCTAGTGTTGTTTATATTTAACGAAGTGTTTATCAATCATTGTAAAACTTAGAAAAAAGCTCATTGTAAAACTTAGAAAAAAGCAAATAAATCGTTTTTGAAAAACTGACTATATATGTAGGACTGTATATTTTGAAACCAAGTTTTCTATGTCCCTCGACCAAAAACAATATTAAGTCAACATTATTATAATCTATCTACAAGCATAACACTATTGCACCAATACAATTATATATCATATGTTCAACCTACATGAAATTTTCACATTTCAAAACGGTGTTTTGTTTTTAAATCGTAAAAAATAAAGTCGAATTTGGTTTTACGATGCACTGCCAGCTTTAAAACAAACAGAAAAAAACAACAGAACAAAGGGTCATAAACAATTGCATAAAGCTATCATCTAACCCTTGTGCTTTCAAGAACTATCAAACAAAAACTTCTGACTAGTTTTACATCGTAATATTTTTTTCTTAATCTAAAATGCCACAAGTCAATTGCACTGAAATGAAAACAACTATTTCATATATGATTCGAAACAAACAGAATTAAAAACATGCGTAAAATAAAACTTTTATGGTGAAACAAAATAAAATGAACAACCTATTAATGCACCATAACTTTAAATAAAACATACTTAGGGTTTGAAACAGTGGAGGTAACGAATAGTTACATTGTTCCAAAGGGCCCCCTAAATCCTTATCAACAAACCTTAAGAATGAGACGTCCTGTTCAAAGACTCCAACCAATCGTCTGCTGCGGCTGTAAACTACAGTGTGTAAGATTAATGGTAAAATCAGCTCTATGAACATGGCAGTATCAATTTTATCTTGAAATGATACGTTTCTAAATTCAGAATTGGGTCAGAGTTTTATCAACACCGTTAACGACTTCAATCAACATTATATTATGAACTTATTCAAGCAATGTCCGACACTTTCACCTTTCCTCAATTACACAAAATGCAGGAAAAAATGCTGCCTCTGCATTACGAAAATAATAATACAAAAAAAGTACACATATAACACTACAGCTTCACCGTAAGTATCAAATTATATCTAAACCTACAAATAGTTGACATAAATAAATATTCCAAATCATCATATGTTGAGTAAAGCAAGTATTTAGCCTAAACAGAGTATTAAATTCTTTATACTATACCATCTATTAACAGTTTGAACATGCATAGAACCAAACCTACAAAACGAGAGTCAATAATTCATTATTTTATGAATCAGACACACACCCTTTTGACAGGCAGGGTAAAGCTAGGGCTGTCATTGACAGAAAAAAGATGATCCACAATACATCCATATCGGGAGTGCCGATGACAGGCCGACAGCCCTGGGGAAGAATATCCACAATACATCTATACTGAGAGCCGATGACAGCCCCAGGTAAGGCAAGTAAAAGACAGTACAGTCAAACCTGCTCTAAAACCACCTCTGTTATGAGACCACCTGCTTAAGAGACACACATTCAGTTTCCAAATGCATTGGTTTAAAATGCACCTCTATCAGGAGACTACCTGTGATAAGAGACCAGTGTTGCTCTCCCAATAAGTGGAGTCTTAATAATACAGTTTGACTGTAGTTGGAGGATGAAGATTACCGATACTGGACCAGAACTGTCACAGGAATGTTATGTAATCAAAGAGACAATATTACGTTATAAGGCACCCATGGCTTGTATAATAAATATCTTTATAAATGTAAACAGCAACAAGATTCTTGCTTTGGTCTGCATATCAAGTAATTCTCACATAAATGGTCCTTTATACAGGGAGGCGGACAGATAGACTTTTGAAGCAGTTTTTAAAAATTTTGGACACACATACATATAAAGCAACAATAAGGGTACTTAGGGATTTGTTAAATGCTCTATATTTATACTGCTTGAAACTAGAAGGGTATGCCACAGAACACTAGTGTCGCCTGCCTTTTGCTTATTTCTGCCAGGTATGAGTTTGGTTTAGCTGCAGATTAAATTTTTACGAAAAGTGGTATAACTGCTGAAATGGAAGTCAAGAGTTATTGGACGTGTAACAACATTCCTTAAGGTAAGTTGAAGATGTGTGTGTAGTTTTATGAACATAGGTCAAATAGTTTTTAAGTTACAGACAAGGTTAAGTTGCATGTTAAAGTGTGCCGGAAGACAACGAACGAAGACAACAAAATACGAGAAAGTGATCCCTAAGTGTCTGCCATGCTATACAGGCGACACAAAAATGGCAAGTACCGGTACATTTTTGAAAGAGACAACCTGTTATGACATAAAAAATATGAGTATGGTACATTATACTTTTAAACAACTCTCGTACACAAGTGAAAATATGAGTGATTAAATGCACATCAACATCCGATATGTAAACTTCACAACAATAAAACTACATGTAAAATCGTTTCACAGAACTTTTCCTACATATCGGTGCCTCGTTTCAAGAAATGTCTGCTTTGTACAAATTTATTTTGTTTTTGTTTGGTGTTTTACGTCATTTAAGTACATGCTAGGCCATATATGACGGTTATTTTTTGTAGTAGAGGCAAACCACCCTATTTTTCTGGGTAGAACCAGTACTGTATTCTTCCCGCCATCCCAGAGGGAACCTGCAGCAGTGAGAGGCAAGACAGTTTTAAACGCTGCGTCTTCACTATCCCAGTACATTAGATTTAAATGTCATATTATTACAATAATCTCTTGGTCCTGATTCAGTTCATGACAACACCCCAGATGACACCATCATCAAGAACTTTACTTTACCTACATTTGACAAATATATATACAGGATAACAGGTCAATGGGAAGGGTCAAAGCTTATGTTTATAGAACTTGTGGCTCTCTCCGTGACAATTTGCTTGTTAACAAATTATGTTTAAAACATTATTTTTGTTTACCAATTTCCTAAATTCTTAAGTATAGGGTGACCACAAATCAAAACAAGGCACCGATTTACAAAAAACTATTCATAAAATTTTGATTCCATATTTTTTACTACACGAATGAGATTCCTTGCTCCAGATTCTGTTCATCAGCTGATAATATATTTTCCAGACCATTGATAAATATTTCAAAACGTTTGGCTTGTTCAAATTGTTTATTCCTCCTAGCTCTCTTAATACCCCTTTTCTCATCTCCTTTTCACCTTGAATCCATCCCCCAACACAAAATTCCCTTTTTATCAAACTTAGTTTCAGTCATATGACACTGGCAGTATAAACAAATAAAATCCAATTTGCACCAATGACATTCATAAATGCAAAACAAAATGCAACTGTTGATGGCAGTTGACTTCAAGTGTCTCCCTTGTAACGTTCCTGCATTATCTCCCTTGATCTCCAGTGATGAACAGATGGGCCGGATATTGTTGTCTATGTTGACCTAATGACGGTAATGACCTTGGTGTTTATAGCTGCCTATACTATCACCTCTTCTACATAATGGAACACTTCTCCTGAAAAAAAACACAGCAATATATAGTACTAGTAACTTTTTTAGAGGGACACACGGTAATCTTGCTGGGTTTTTAATGTGGTGTCCCATTACATTTTTTTTACTAATTTTATCTTTGCAAATCCTTATAATTATTTGAAAAGTTCAAAGCAAATTAGTTATACATATTACTAACTGTTGATTAAAAGTCAAAATGATACTGGATAAATAAATTGTATGCTTGATAAATATTTCAAGTTAGAAGTATTATGCCATATCAAGCATACTAAGGGTCACCTTCTTTTGGACTTCGAGGGTAAGCGAGAGAATAAGAATAAGGAATCCACTTGTCCTTTACAAATACATCACTCTCATTTTATCTGTACTAGGGAGATAGCACACAGTAAACTAGACCACCTGATGGATGTCGCCTTACATCTGAAGGTGGTGTGGGTGTATACTTACAATGACAAAGCCTGCACATATATTGCAGACAGAACCGACAACAGGTAAACAATCTTTTATTGAGATACCACATCCATTTCAGAAATGACAACAGGCAATCATTCACTGAGCTGTCACAATATACCACTGAGCTGTCACAATCTACCACTGAGCTGTCACAATATACCACTGAGCTACCACAATCTACCACTGAGCTGTCACAATATACCACTGAGCTGTCACAATCTACCACTGAGCTGTCACAATATACCACTGAGCTACCACAATCTACCACTGAGCTGTCACAATATACCACTGAGCTACCACAATCTACCACTGAGCTGTCACAATATACCACTGAGCTGTCACAATCTTCCACTGAGCTGTTACGATCTACCACAGAGCTGTCACAATCTACCACTGAGCTGTCACAATCTACCACAGAGCTGTCACAATCTCCCACAGAGCTGTCACAATCTACCACAGAGCTGTCACAATCTACCACTGAGCTGTCACAATCTACCACAGAGCTGTCACAATCTACCACTGAGCTGTCACAATCTACCACTGAGCTGTCACAATATACCACTGAGCTACCACAATCTACCACTGAGCTGTCACAATATACCACTGAGCTGTCACAATCTACAACAGAATTGTCACAATCTACCACTGAGCTGTCACAATATACCAGTGAGCTACCACAATCTACCACTGAGCTGTCACAATATACCACTGAGCTGTCACAATATACCACTGAGCTACCACAATCTACCACTGAGCTGTCACAATCTACCTTTGAGCTGTCACAATCTACCACTGAGCTGTCACAATCTACAACAGAACTGTCACAATCTACCACTGAGCTGTCACAATATACCACTGAGCTGTCACAATCTACCACTGAGCTGTCACAATCTACAACAGAACTGTCACAATCTACCACTGAGCTGTCACAATCTACCTTTGAGCTGTCACAATCTACCACTGAGCTGTCACAATCTACAACAGAACTGTCACAATCTACCACTGAGCTGTCACGATCTACCTCTGAGCTGTCACAATCTACCACAGAGCTGTCACAATCTCCCACAGAGCTGTCACAATCTACCACAGAGCTGTCACAATCTACCACTGAGCTGTCACAATCTACCACAGAGCTGTCACAATCTACCACTGAGCTGTCACAATCTACCACTGAGCTGTCACAATATACCACTGAGCTACCACAATCTACCACTGAGCTGTCACAATATACCACTGAGCTGTCACAATCTACAACAGAATTGTCACAATCTACCACTGAGCTGTCACAATATACCAGTGAGCTACCACAATCTACCACTGAGCTGTCACAATATACCACTGAGCTGTCACAATATACCACTGAGCTACCACAATCTACCACTGAGCTGTCACAATCTACCTTTGAGCTGTCACAATCTACCACTGAGCTGTCACAATCTACAACAGAACTGTCACAATCTACCACTGAGCTGTCACAATATACCACTGAGCTGTCACAATCTACCACTGAGCTGTCACAATCTACAACAGAACTGTCACAATCTACCACTGAGCTGTCACAATCTACCTTTGAGCTGTCACAATCTACCACTGAGCTGTCACAATCTACAACAGAACTGTCACAATCTACCACTGAGCTGTCACGATCTACCTCTGAGCTGTCACAATCTACCACTGAGCTGTCACAATATACCACTGAGCTGTCACAATCTACCACTGAGCTGTCACAATCTACCACTGAGCTGTCACAATATACCACTGAGCTGTCACAATCTACCACTGAGCTGTCACAATCTACCACTGAGCTGTCACAATCTACCTCTGAGCTGTCACAATCTACCACTGAGCTGTCACAATATACCACTGAGCTGTCACAATATACCACTGAGCTGTCACAATCTACCACTGAGCTGTCACAATCTACAACAGAACTGTCACAATCTACCACTGAGCTGTCACAATCTACCACTGAGCTGTCACAATCTTCCACTGAGCTGTCACAATCTTCCATTGTACTGTCATGATCTACCACTGAACTGTCATGATCTACCACTGAGCTGTCACGATCTACCACTGAGCTGTCACAATCTTCCATTGTACTGTCATGATCTACCACTGAGCTGTCGCAATCTACCACTGAGCTGTCACAATCTACCACTGAACTGTCACAATCTACCACCCAGCTGTCACAATCTACCACTGAGCTGTCACAATCTTCCACTGAGCTGTCACAATCTTCCATTGTACTGTCATGATCTACCACTGAGCTGTCACAATCTTCCACTGAGCTGTTATGATCTACCACTGAGCTGTCACGATCTACCACTGAGCTGTCACAATCTTCCATTGTACTGTCATGATCTACCACTGAGCTGTCGCAATCTACCACTGAGCTGTCACAATCTACCACTGAACTGTCACAATCTACCACCGAGCTGTCACAATCTACCACCGAGCTGTCACAATCTACCACTGAGCTGTCACAATCTTCCATTGTACTGTCATGATCTACCACTGAGCTGTCACAATCTACCACCGAGCTGTCACAATCTACCACTGAGCTACCGCAATCTACCACCGAGCTGTCACAATCTACCACCGAGCTGTCACAATCTACCACTGAGCTACCGCAATCTACCACCAAGCTGTCACAATCTACCATTGAGCTGTCACAATATACCACCACTGAGCTGTCACGATATACCACCATTGAGCTACCACAATCCACCACCGAGCTACCACAATCTACCACCGAGCTGTCACAATCTACCACTGAGCTACCACAATCTACCACAATCTACCACCAAGCTATCACAATCCACCACTGAGCTACCACAATCTACCACTGAGCTACCACAATCTACCACTGAGCTGTCACAATATACCACCAGAGCTGTTACAATATACCACTGAGCTGTCGCAATATACCACCACTGAGCTACCACAATCTACCACTGAGCTGTCACAATCTACCACTGAGCTACCACAATCTACCACTGAGCTACCACAATCTACCACTGAGCTGTCACAATATACCACTGAGCTACCACAATCTACCACTGAGCTGTCACAATCTACCTTTGAGCTGTCACAATCTACCACTGAGCTGTCACAATCTACCACTGAGCTACCACAATCTACCACTGAGCTGTCACAATATACCACTGAGCTACCACAATCTACCACTGAGCTGTCACAATATACCACTGAGCTGTCACAATATACCACTGAGCTACCACAATCTACCACTGAGCTGTCACAATCTACCACTGAGCTGTCACAATATACCACTGAGCTGTCACAATCTTCCACTGAGCTGTCACAATCTACCACTGAGCTGTCACAATCTTCCACTGAGCTGTCACGATCTACTACTGAGCTGTCACAATATACCACTGAGCTGTCACAATATACCACTGAGCTGTCACAATATACCACTGAGCTGTCACAATATACCACTGAGCTGTCACAATCTACCATTGAGCTGTCACAATCTACAACAGAACTGTCACAATCTACCACTGAGCTGTCACAATCTACCACTGAGCTGTCACAATCTTCCACTGAGCTGTCACAATCTTCCATTGTACTGTCATGATCTACCACTGAACTGTCATGATCTACCACTGAGCTGTCACGATCTACCACTGAGCTGTCTCAATCTTCCATTGTACTGTCATGATCTACCACTGAGCTGTCGCAATCTACCACTGAGCTGTCACAATCTACCACTGAACTGTCACAATCTACCACCGAGCTGTCACAATCTACCACTGAGCTGTCACAATCTTCCACTGAGCTGTCACAATCTTCCATTGTACTGTCATGATCTACCACTGAGTTGTCACAATCTTCCACTGAGCTGTTACGATCTACCACTGAGCTGTCACGATCTACCACTGAGCTGTCACAATCTTCCATTGTACTGTCATGATCTACCACTGAGCTGTCGCAATCTACCGCTGAGCTGTCACAATCTACCACTGAACTGTCACAATCTACCACCGAGCTGTCACAATCTACCACTGAGCTGTCACAATCTTCCATTGTACTGTCATGATCTACCACTGAGCTGTCACAATCTACCACCGAGCTGTCACAATCTACCACTGAGCTACCGCAATCTACCACCGAGCTGTCACAATCTACCACCGAGCTGTCACAATCTACCACTGAGCTACCGCAATCTACCACCAAGCTGTCACAATCTACCATTGAGCTGTCACAATATACCACCACTGAGCTGTCACGATATACCACCACTGAGCTACCACAATCCACCACCGAGCTACCACAATCTACCACCGAGCTGTCACAATCTACCACTGAGCTACCACAATCTACCACTGAGCTACCACAATCTACCACCAAGCTGTCACAATCCACCACTGAGCTACCACAATCTACCACTGAGCTACTACAATCTACCACTGAGCTGTCACAATATACCACCACTGAGCTACCTCAATCTACCACTGAGCTGTCGCAATATACCACCACTGAGCTACCACAATCTACCACTGAGCTGTCACAATCTACCAATGAGCTACCACAATCTACCACTGAGCTACCACAATCTACCACTGAGCTGTCACAATCTACCACTGAGCTGTCGCAATATACCACCACTGAGCTACCACAATCTACCACTGAGCTACCACAATCTACCACTGAGCTGTCACAATATACCACTGAGCTGTCACAATATACCACCACTGAGCTACCACAATCTACCACTGAGATGTCACAATCTACCACTGAGCTGTCACAATATACCACTGAGCTACCACAATCTACCACCAAGCTGTCACAATCTACCACTGAGCTGTCACAATCTACCACTGAGCTACCACAATCTACCACCAAGCTGTCACAATCTACCACTGAGCTACCACAATCATCTACCACTGAGCTGTCACAATATACCACTGAACTACCACAATCTACCACCGAGCTGTCACAATCTACCACTGAACTACCCACAATCTACCACTGAGCTACCACAATCTACCACTGAACTACCCACAATCTACCACTAAGCTGTCAAAATCTACCAATGAACTACCACAATCTACCACTGAGCTACCACAATCTACCACCGAGCTGTCACAATCTACCACTGAACTACCCCCAATCTACCACTTAACTACCACAATCTACCACTTAACTACCCACAATCTACCACTGAGCTGTCAAAATCTACCAATGAACTACCACAATCTACCACTGAGCTGTCACAATCTACCACTGAACTACACACAATCTACCACTTAGCTGTCACAATCTAACACTAAACTACCACTGAGCTGTCACAATCTACTACTGAGCTGTCACAATCTACCACTGAGCTACCGCAATCTACCACTGAGCTGTCATAATATACCACTGAACTACCCACAATCTACAACTTAGCTGTCACAATCTACCACTGAACTACCACAACCTACCACTGAGCTGTCACAATCTACTACTGAGCTGTCACAATCATCTACCACTGAGCTGTCACAATATACCACTGAACTTCCACAATCTACCACCGAGCTGTCACCATCTACCACTGAGCTACCACAATCTACTACTGAGCTACCACAATCTACCACCGAGCTGTCACAATCTACCACTGAACTACCCCAATCTACCACTGAGCTACCACAATCTACCACTGAACTACCCACAATCTACCACTGAGCTGTTAAAATCTACCACTGAACTACCACAATCTACCACCGAGCTGTCACCATCTACCACTGAGCTACCACAATCTACCACTGAGCTACCACAATCTACCACTGAGCTGTCACAATCTACCACTGAACTACCCACAATCTACCACTTAGCTGTCACAATCTACCACTGAACTACCACAACCTACCACTGAGCTGTCACAATCTACAACTGAGCTGTCACAATCTACCACTTAGCTGTCACAATCTACCACTTAGCTGTCACAATCTACTACTGAGCTGTCACAATCTACAACTGAGCTGTCACAATCTACCACTGAGCTGTCACAATCTACCACTGAGCTGTCACAACCTACCACTGAGCTGTCACAATCTACCACTGAGCTGTCACAATCTACCACTGAGCTGTCACAATCTACCACTGAGCTGTCACAATCTACCACTGAGCTACCACAACCTACCACTGAGCTGTCACAATCTTCCATTGAACTGTCACAATCTACTACTGAGCTGTCACAACCTACCACTGAGCTGTCACAATCTACTACTGAGCTGTCACAATCTACTACTGAGCTGTCACAATCTACCACTGAGCTGTCACAATATACCACTGAGCTACCGCAATCTACCACCAAGCTGTCACAATCTACCACTGAGCTGTCACAACCTACCACTGAGCTGTCACAATCTACCACTGAGCTGTCACAATCTACAACAGAACTGTCACAATCTACCACTGAGCTGTCACAATCTACTACTGAGCTGTCACAATATACCACTGAGCTGTCACAATCTACCACTGAGCTACCACAATCTACCACTGAGCTACCACAACCTACCACTGAGCTGTCACAATCTACAACTGAGCTGTCACAACCTACCACTGAGCTGTCACAATCTACTACTGAGCTGTCACAATATACCACTGAGCTGTCACAACCTACCACTGAGCTGTCACAATCTACTACTGAGCTGTCACAATATACCACTGAGCTGTCACAATCTACCACTGAGCTACCACAATCTACCACAATCTACCACTGAGCTACCACAACCTACCACTGAGCTGTCACAATCTACAACTGAGCTGTCACAATCTACTACTGAGCTGTCACAATCTACCACTGAGCTACCACAATCATCTACCACTGAGCTGTCACAATCTACCACTGAGCCACCAGACACACAATTTACCACATCCACTTTAGCATTTATTCAAATGATCTTTGTTATATACGATACGTACCCCTCGTTCGTCTTCTCCGTCCCCGTCTCTTATACTTCTGTAGCGGCTGGACACTGTACGCAACATGGTCTTCCTGAGTTCACGGGTTGCCATTTCCTAAAATTGCAACAAAATGAAAGGTCTACCAAACTCACCGCAAACAGATATTCTAATGGAAAAATGCAGTTATTAGGTTGGCAAGTGTTGTGTGAGGGGTGGCATCAACATTAGGTTGGCAAGTGTTGTTGCGTGTGGGGTGGCATCAACATTAGGTTGGCAAGTGTTGTTGTGTGAGGGGTGGCATCAACATTAGGTTGGCAAGTGTTGTTGTGTGTGGGGTGGCATCAACATTAGGTTGGCAAGTGTTGTTGTGTGTGGGGTGGCATCAACATTAGGTTGGCAAGTGTTGTTGTGTGTGGGGTGGCACCAACATTAGGTTGGCAAGTGTTGTTGTGTGTGGGGTGGCATCAACATTAGGTTGGCAAGTGTTGTTGTGTGTGGGGTGGCATCAACATTAGATTGGCAAGTGTTGTTGTGTGAGGGGTGGCATCAACATTAGGTTGGCAGGTGTTGTGTGAGGGGTGGCATCAACATTAGGTTGGCAAGTGTTGTTGTGTGAGGGGTGGCATCAACATTTAGTTTAGAAGTTTATCAGAGTTTCTCCAACATCATAATTGAAATACTATTTAACAGATTCATTTGACATTTGCAGTTGTTACATACGATTATTAGTTATCCAGCAATATCAATGTTTTCAAGGTCACACTTTGTAGAAGATATGTTAAAAATCCCGTTTTCTGTGGAATTTCCACGTTTCTTTTTTCCAATTTATGCTCAGGACTGCCCCACTCCCTTCAGGGGCAAAAAAGGCTTAGCAACTTGTATTGTAAATATATCTCATATAAATAATTCTACAAATGAGACACAAGGCTATCTCATAATCACTGACCTGTTCATCGTGTATAAGTACTGTCCTCATCTCGTCGGCGGTGAACCATTGCTGCCCCTTCATTACGAGATCCGTGGGTGGGCTGTGTGTCTGGCCGGCATTCGCACTCCAAACCTAAGCAAGACGACGAGGATACATGCATTAAATGTTATTAATATGACCTGCAGAGTTTTATCACAATATTGTATCAAGGTCACTTCTTTAGACCAAAATCTTATGTCCTTTACAATATGCTACAATAATTATAAAATAACATTCTTAAAGTAGCTATTTGCCAACAACAGCCAAATTTTACAACATATGAACACCGTTTCTATAACTACTGACCACGAGGTATATATATATAACACACGTACACCCGTTCTATAACTACTGACCACGAGGTATATATATAACACATGTACACCCGTTCTATAACTACTGACCATGAGGTATATATCTACCACATATTTTGAGCTTCCAAACTCAATAGACATAATATCAAGGTCTTTAACCAGCCAGGCCAAATCCCAAAACTGGAACGTGGAATTAAGAGTTACCAGATCATAATTCATTTACACATATTCAATCAATGGTATTTTAAGAACCCATCAATAAAACTATACTTTTAATCTGCACATATACATTATTATATGACCTGAACACCTGTTTAGAGTTTTGACAAAGTTTTTTAGCGTAATTTGCCATTATTTGGCAGGTTAGTTTTTTTAATGCTAAAAATATTACTGAAGAATCACGAATACTCTCGCGTTTTTGCTATAGTCGATGAGGATGGGCAAAATCAAGAATAATATATGTCTAAAATATCTGTAAATGTTTTAATGTGAAAAAAAATACAAGGAAAACAAAGGTCCATAATACTGTAAAACTTGCAGAATCGAAAAACCATTAATGCAGAGACACATCATATCATCACGCGTGAACTGTATGTCAAATGTTATACAATGCATGAAAAGTTTTAAGGTGAAAGTTCATTATAGAGTGAAACATTCTAAGTCAAATAAAGGGCCAAAATTCTGTAATAAATTAAACACTAACAATGTGTGATGTAGAGGGACATAAGGTAATCAGCTGTTATGTGTACATGCAGTTTGGGAACAATCAATTGGAAAACCCTTGAGAAAAAATGATGTTTGGGAACAATCAATTCGAAATTGTTTGAGAAGAAATGTGTGTCATTATACAATATTAGATTGGAAAATTCTAAGTCGAACAAAGGGCCATAATTCTGTAATAAATTAGGCAATCAATGATGGGAGATGCACAGGGACATAAGGTCATCAGTTGTTATGTGTAAATGACTTTTGGGAACAATCAATTCAGAAGTGTTTGAGATATGCAAGTATTAAAAATGTGTTACGGGATGCGATGGGACAAAAGCGGGGATCAATTCCTATATAGCCCCCACTTCACTTTGTGAAAGCGGGGGTATAATAAAGAGAGCTGTAAGAGGGATAGCATATTTAAACTGTGTGGTTCACATTTCTATTGTATATATTTTGAAACTAATTAAGGTAGACTGCAGTCTGCATAATTAAAATACATACTGTTACAAAGTGGCCAGCCTTTAGATGAAGATTTCTGTGGAATTTGTAGCTGGTTTCCTTGTCACCAGCTGTGTGCTTCAGGATCCAGCCTCCTAGCACAACATCCTGTAAAGAATACATACTTTTAGTTAACAATAGTGACAGATTTCTTTTTCATTTTGTTACCAATGACTATTGTCTGAACTCCTCAATGTGCTATACTTTGCTTTAAAGGGGTACAGCAGGCTTTTACCGGAAGATTTGAAATTTGATAAATGTCCAGTTTATGGTAAAAATGTCATATTAATAGAGGATCTTAATGAGTTCTCATTCATTATTAAATTTATTAAACGAGCTGGCAAAATGATATAATGCAAGGCTCTTGCCAAGCATTATATCATTTTTGCTAATGAGTTTAATAAATTCAATAATGAATGAAAAAATTTAGATTCTATTTATCACATAGCTCACACATTGACTTTTATTGCATTTTGCCTGTTGCTTCAACACGCGAAACTGACACAAACCGTGGGAATTGGATCATAGTCATTATTTCCATACTTATACATAACTAGTGGTATATCGAAAATATAGAATGGTGTTATTCCACTCCCACACCCTAAGTTATGTGATAAAGCCAAATATAGCATTAGCGCTGTGTTGTTCAGGACTAAATGTTGGATTCACCATAGATTATATTTTAAATGGAATCGGGCGTAAAATGCCTAAATTAACCCTGATGCATAAACTAGCAGTGATTTTTTTACAATTGTTATGAGTCCTGTGACTCACTGCCTTCAGGATTTATGAGTCCTTTAGAGAAGAAAATGAGTCCCGTTGTGAATCACATTTTCTTTTTTTTTGGCAGTATACGTAATCTTTCCACAACTTGGGTGTCCTTTAATATTGGTAATTCCATAATTTTAAAGACAAAGAGGACCTTATGTGTTTCAGATTAGATGTTGCCTGAGATATATACCGTCTGAATTTGCTACGTTTGAAGATTTTCAAACATTTAGAAAGAGATGAACAGCAAAAAGACTCCAGATCAACCGAATCTTCTGTAGATGTACTTAAGATCAGTCTCTTCATTTTTACATAATTATTTTCCTTTGTGGAATTTTATCAGTGCCCTGTAAAAGCTCAGGATTTACCGGAAGAACATGTGCTTGTCTGTCGAAACAAACTGAAAGAACGAATCCAAATTAACAAACTTCTGCAACCTTGATTATAATTGGTCAGACTGGCTTTCTATAGCTGGGAGATATACCCCAACATTTTAAAAAGAAAATGAAATATGGAAAACAGGTGCACATCATTATAAATAGAACTACGGTAATCCTCGATGGTATTTCTATGCATCCTGTGGATGCACATATTTTTAAATTGTGAGTCCCTAGCAAATATTAGGAGTTCTAGAAGGAGGACTCGCAGGTAACAAAATCTCTTGACCTAAGACTGTTTATCCTTGTAAATAAGGTATCTTCTTTTTACTCATTCTTTTATGTTCCTGCCCTTTAGACCAAATTTTGGGAGAAAATAAAGTTGTCAATTTTAAGTCAGACCCCTAGACCCTAAGAAAAGCATTTTCTTTTAATTTTCTAAGAGATTCTTCTAACATCATCTCAAAATCAATAAAACGATTTAGAAATCTTAAGGGGTACAATCGTAACAATTCGATAAAATATGGCATTGTTAAGCATCTCTTGGCATTTTAACTGATTTAGAGAAACTTACAGCTTTCTGTTGCAAAGTTATTAGCTTTCGAAATATATATACAAATAATAAAATATACATACTTCATCACTAGTGTTGAATAATTTTATAAATTGCCCGTCATGGTCGGTGTCGTGAATTTCTATTGCACCCTTGGACTGCGCCTCTGAGGCGTAATCGTGACTCGACTTCTCGATGCTCTCCTCTCCCACGTCGAGTGTCACTCGCTTGCGCTTGGCCCCTCGCCCGCCCTTCTTGGGTGTGGTCTGTGTGGTCTGTTGGAAGGATGCTGACAGGTTCAATCTGGAAAACACAAAATATCATTTCGGAATGAATACATTTGAAATTGCTCTTTCATAGGAGCCAAAAAGTTGCCTATTAATAATTATCTATAAAGTAAAACTTTGTGCCTCTTTTGGTTGTTTTTGGGACCATTTTTAACCACTTAATTGGGAAACAATAAAACAATATAAACTAAATACATACTTTACTTACAAAAGCATTTCACACTTTAAGGCTTATCTCCCAGATTTTGAAAAATCAGTCCGTCCCATTCCATGTTTTTCTTAATTGAAAGAAAAAAAATCCCTATTTGTTTTCCTTTGTTAAAAACAAAATCTGGGAGAAGCCTTAAAAGTGATATGCTTTTGTAAGTAAAGTATGTATTTAGTTTATATTGTTTTATTGTTTCCCAATTAAGAGGTTGGCAATGCTAATTTTCCCAATTGTAAGGGCTCTACTCCCAGTACTCAAAAGACCTAAAAGGAACACAGCAAGTAATATGATCTCTTAAACTGGAAGAACAGAAATAAGGTGACCTTAAATGTGTTAAAATCCAAACAATTGTTATTAGATAAATGCATTGCAAATAGATTCATTATATACAAGTTTATTTCATTGCAGCACCTCTACCATGTATTCCTGCAGTGCGTGTGTCCAATTACCATGTTTATGACTCATTTTGTTACAAAAAATTAATTACCTGGTTCTCGGGCCACTTTTTCTGAGAAGAGATGCGGGCAGGCTCATTTTTTTTTACAATTTTACAGTGGTCAACAGACACGCGGGCGATTTTTTTTTTATCCAAACTTTTAATTCCAATACATGTATTGATGCAAAATATTTCGAAATACATGTGCAATAACCAGTTGGATCAGCTCATCTCTATTGTCGATCATTACCTTATCATTTCTTCCCGACTTATGCTTCTTTCAATCACAACAAGTCCGTATATTTGTATTAGATCACGCATGAACTATTGCATGTTGTTGCGAGACTTTGTCGATTAGACGCTTGAATAAATCGCCTGTTCTGTAGCACCTACTAGTTCCAAGCGTCTCAAGCGTCTGACAGCTAGATTGGTACCCGTACGACTGCAACACTCACAAGCTAGCGAGCAGAACGCCAGATAGTCAGCCGCGCACCAGTCTACCCACAAGGGGATTCCCCTGAGGTAGTTGCATGTAAAAACCGGAACAAACTTGGATGCGGAACTTTTTTTGGAAATTTTGGTAGCGCATTTCCAATTTTTATTTTATTACTTTTGAGATAAAATCGGCAATGCGGCACCAAAAAAAGACATGCGGGCGGGCCTGAGAACCAGGTAATGAATTTTTTATGGCCTTAGAGTACGGCATTTAGAAAATCACAACCACAATGTCAGCTGTTTAATTGCCCTTATATGGAATAACAAGACACGACTTGACACTGGCATATTTTACGGAACACCAATACCAGAAAAAATCTCATTTTTGTGTGCTTTTTTTGGCTCGACAACAAGCGCATGGTAGCCCAACATGCAGCATGGCGCCAAAGAAACACATCAATTCATCCCAACCTTGGCTGGGGATATTCTAGGTAGTAAGTTTTCCCTTCTGTAATTCAATAAAAGCGCTGCTTTTCCTCTGCCTTATAATTACAAAATCCAAAGAGAAAAAGGTTTTGAACCACAAAATAAAATCCACGCCCAAATTCCCAGCCTCACCTGTCCTCCTCTCCCTCCAGCAACTTCCTGTAGGCGGCAATCTCGTTATCCAGTCTCATCTTCACGTCCAGGAGATCTGCGTACTCCTGTGTCTGGTCTGCGAGGGCTTGACGCAGATCCATGATTTCTGTGTCCTTCTGGAGGAGGCGCTGCTCGAACAGGTCCGACTCGCTCTGCAACTGGTTCTCCAGGTCACGGATTCTCGACTCATACGCGGCATTCTGTTAAACAATAGAGTGTGAAAATATACCCTCAAAATATTGTAAGGACGATGTTTAGATTTTGATCATTTTTTAAAGTGCTGTAATTAAACAATTTATTGTCTTTTTGCAATTTTTAAGTTTGCGTTCTTTTACAATTGTTAAATTACACAAGTATTCACTTTTTATATGAATATGAAAATAATATTAACAAGATGTCAATGACCTTAAAGCTCTACTGATTGATTTTGATTTCAGGAAGTAGTCGCTCCAAACTTGTTTTTTGAAAATTTATTTTTAGCCGTGGTGGCCATCTTGAATTTCCGGCCGACCTGAAATTTTGCTAGGATCAATTAGACATCACGAGCAACATTCCTGTGAAGTTTCATAAAAATCCGTCAAGTAGTTTCAGAGGAGTAGTCGCTACAATTTTCATTATATAACTCTATGTAAACAAAGATGGCCACTGGCAGCCATGTTTAACGTCGAATCAAAACGATTTATGACAAGGACCAACATCATGTCATGCTGATCATTTTAGAAAAAGTCCTATATCAATATCCCTTACGAGTTTTCAAGAAGTAGTCGCTACAAACTTGTTTTTAAAAAACCTATTTTTAGATTTGGCGGCCATCTTGGACTTCACATTAAAATGAATTTTTGCTAGGATCAACTAGACTTCATGGGCAACATTTCTGTAAAGTTTCATGAAAATCTATTCAGTAGTTTCAGAGGAGTAGTCGCTACAAAAAAAGTTTACGGACAGACGGACTAAAAATGAAGTTATTATTACTGTTCTATCTTGTTGTCCTTAAATTATTTTGAGGAGTATAGTTTAATAGGCCAGTCCCTGGTTTACTGTGCCCTAAACAAACAGAGGGATTATTGCATTTCTCTTGAAAGGTTCATCAACATAGCCAAACCAAAGGGAAAGGGATGTGCCCTACTCTTACTTTCAAATAGATTCCTATGGTTCTTTTAATATGCTCAACAGATACTCTGCAATACATGGGACTGCCCAACAGACGAGGCTTGGGGTAGCGTCAGCAGATAATCTGCAATACGTGGGACTGCCCAACTGACTAGGCTTGGGGTAGCGTCAGCAGATAATCTGCAATACGTGGGACTGCCCAAGGGACGAGGCTAGGGGTAGCGTCAGCAGATAATCTGCAATACGTGGGACTGCCCAACGGACGAGGCTAGGGGTAGCGTCAGCAGATAATCTGCAATACGTGGGACTGCCCACAGACGAGGCTAGGGGTAGCGTCTTGCTTAAGGACACACCGAAGTAACCCAGTGTGCCAGAGACTCTAACTCATGACCTCTGGATTCAGTCGAGTGAACAAAAATTCTAAGTATAAAATTACAAAGAGCAATAACTCTAATATGAATGATGACAGAGTTACGGTTCTTGCACTCTGCATTTCCTCTCATTGCCCTCTATCATTGTGTGAAGTTTCATTGCAGATCCATCAGTAGTTTTGAAGATATGCTCCGGACAAAAATTCTAAATATAAAACTACAAAGGGCATTAACTCTAATTTGAATGATGACAGAGTTACAGTTCTTGCGCTTCCTCTTATTGCCCTATATCAATGTTCCAAGTTTCATTTCATTCCCTTTCAATACTTTTCGAGTTATGGTCCATACAAGAAAGTGTGATGGACACTACGCACGGACGGACGGACGGAAAACAATATGCTCGCCCTTCGGGGAGCATAAAAATTGTATTGTTGCTAAGAGACAACAATTTTTGATCTACATCTAAATTTATACTTAGAGTTTTTGTCCAGAGCATATCTTCAAAATTACTGGTGGGACTGCAATGAAACTTCACACAATGATAGAGGGCAATGAGTGGAAGTGCAGAGTGTAAGAAGTGCAAGATCCGTAACTCTGTCATCAATTTAGAGTTATTGCCCTTTGTAATTTTAGGCCGTTCTTAAAAAAATGTGTTTGCTGTTTCCAGACCCAAGATTTCATAAATGGGTAGGTAGGTATGTGATTTCATAAATGGGTAGGTAGGTATGTGATTTTTTTTGTCAAGGACAGTAAACACCATTAGAAATTAAAGGAAAATGTACTGAAGATGGCAAACAAAAAATGTTCAAGAATTGCTATAAAATGTGTAGGGCTCTTTTTTCGTGGGTAGGTAGGGAAACAGCAAACAAATTTTTATGGTCAGCCTTATCCTTCGATTTTTCATCTGGAGCATAAACTACTAATGGAACTGCAAACTGAAAACTGCTGGGTGATACAAGGCCATATGATAAGTTGAGGATACATTTCGGGGAGCATCCATCGGTTCAACCGAATTTCTTTTTTATTTTTTTACAGAAAATAATTTTATGTCAAATTCTGTCAGAAATGTTAAACTTTATTTATTAAGTGAGAATATAAGGAAGCAACCTTGTAGGCAAATTTAGAAGGACTAATTCATCTAAAACATGCTATGTCAATACAAAACATTATGACGTACCTGAGCCTTCAGTTTGGTGACTTCGGAGGACAGTTCATCCACTCTTCGCTTGGTCAGTAGGTAATCCTCTCTCGATGATGTGCCCACGGACATGCTTCTGTCTAGGGCTCCCTGCAGGTCTCCTACCTGGAAGCAGACAAAGTGGTCGCAATAATGAATTTCATGTGTATGAATCCAGGGTCTTCCACAGAAAGTATTTAAGCCTTAACGTGTGCCACTTTAAAGGGATAGGGGAAATTAATTTTAAATGTCAAGGGGTGGGTGTGGACCAATACTTTTACGGATCATGATTTATTTAGATACAATTTGAAGTATATTTCAACTGTAAATGAAAGGATTTTTAAGAAGTATAGCCTACAAGGAGCTATTTGTACATAAGTATAATGCATTTTGCAGATTTATTGGTGTTTTTAAGGGATATGGCAGAGAGATCAAAGGATAGGGGGTTAATTAAGGAGTAGGGGGAAATTAGATTTTATATATGCAATAGCCATTGTACAAGAGGTACATATACATATATAAAGTAACCATTGTATAAGAGGTACATATACATATATAAAGTAACCATTGTACAAGAGGTACATATATATATATATGCAGTAACCATTGTATAAGAGGTACATATATATATGCAGTAACCATTGTACATGGATCATAAATGGGAATAAAAGTGTATATCATGGAACTATTATAATTAGGTGGATTGCAAAATATGTAACTCTCAATGAATCTTCCTGATAATGAACAATTAAAATGTAATGATAAAAAGTATTTGTCTTTATTACACAATAAAAACACTCCCCCAACCATGTGTAATTCTCTGTCTGAAAATATCTCTAAACTTCTAAGCTTCCTACTGACCACTCTGAACCATATCACTTAGCACCCCATGCTGTTATTTTTATGGCTTCAATTAGGAATAATAGCCCCTTCACTGCAGCACATGTCA
>JAWPHD010010735.1:0-90547 GCA_037043455.1 Cyrtodaria siliqua | reverse complement strand
AAATGAGTTATTACAATCAATTATGTCTAAAGGAATGTTGCAATAAAGCTTATTGCAATAAAGACATTACAAGAACCAAACATTATTAACATCATGAGCACGTATGTCTGTGATATGTGTAAGGTTTGAAATAATTTTCGGATGTAACATCATTAATGTTCTTAATGTCTTACGTTACAAAACAGGTATCCAAAGTATAAAAAGTAAGTGAAACGAAAGTTTGTATTATAAAAGGCATGAATAATGAAGACAATTTAAAATACAAACCCTTTCTTCCATACATTTTTAGTCTTCAAAATTCAGTAAAATTAATTATTATTTTATAGGTGTAACTTATTCTACAGCCAGTAACACGATAAAGTCCCAACGCTCAGATGGCACACAAGACTACATACATAATGGACTTTCAGAAAAATAAGGTCTACAAAATTCTCCCGGGTGGGGGTGGGGGGGGGGGGGGGGGGTTACCTTCTTAGCTTACGGCCTAATAGTAGCACCTGATGAAGACTTTCAACGAAAATTATTACTAGAAAATGTGTCCCTGGACACGAATGTCCCCCTAAATGGTCATCGGTTGCTTACAAAATGGAGTAACACAATGTTAAGTGTAATATTAAAAGGCAAGGTATATTCTGCTTATGCAGATGCATGTGCATGTTTGTATGTGCTTTAAAAAGCTTACTTACTGTAAATAAAAGTCACTGTGTGCAATGTAACAGGTATCAAACGTTCCTTCACTGTCATATAACTGGAATCATGTGTTTTCTCATTGTTAATTTTGTAATTTAAATCAAGTTTTCTCTCACCATGTACAACAGAACTGGAATCAAGCGTTTTTAATGGCTTGTCATAAGAATGGAATCAAGCAGTTTCCTCTTCTTTTTTTCCTGTTTGAGTTCCTGTGAGGAAACCCCTTTATTTCCCCGTCATAGGTGTGTGAGAGTCGGGGAACCATCCCCCAGTCACACCGTACAATAACTAATAACATATCAACATCAAATAACAATAAGGTACACAATCAGGTTTGGTTTCTTTATAATATGCCTTCGAACTTAAGATTTAATTACATTTTAAATACATATATTTTATTATGGTACTCGTTTTACTCATAGGCCTGCAAGTAGGCGACCATAAGCGAACGGGACTGTCCCTACCTACAAATGGTTGCATACATACGGACACATAATTTAGGTTTTTTAGAAAACACATTTCTTCATTCATTCAAACTCATAGTATGCATACTAAAACACCCATATGAATAAATACAATCATCACTGAGCCTTTATGACACATGTCTTCTTATAGAAGAAGAGTATGTTATGAAAGGCTAGTAATTGTCTAATATTTATTTTGAAACTGTATGGCTTTTGCTATTTAATAAAAAACTTCAATGTAAATTAACAAAGTGCCAAAGGTAGGTCAATGTAATTCATATTGACCTGATTTGGGTAGGAACATATTGCTGTCATACAGGTTAAGTCTGTATGAAGTTTGAAAACTGTAGGACCTTTGGTATCTGAGAAACTGAGTTAATAAAAACTTGAATGTAAAACTTCAAGGTAAATTAACAAAGTGCCAAAGGTAGGTCAATGTAATTCATATTGACCCACTTTTCATTGAACATATCGCTGTCATGTAGTTATCAACATTTGTAAAGTTTGAAAGCTCGAAGGCACCTGGTGTTGGATAAATGGACTTAACAAAAAAAATTGATGTAATTTGATGTAAATTAACAAAGTGTAAAAAGTAGGTCAAGGTCATTATATTGACCTTATTCGGGTAGGAACATATTGCTGCCATATAGATGTAAGTGTGTATGAAGTTTGAAAACTGTACGGCTTTTGGTGTCTGAGAAATTGACTTAATAAAAAACTTGAATGTAAAAACGGTACGTACGGACGTGACGTACGTCCGGACGGACAAGGGTAACACTATATGCCCGCACCACTTTCGTGGCAAAAAATGAACATGAATTTTACCCATGTGTCTGGATAAGCATTGGTTCTATTCTTGCCCGAGAACCACACGGGGCATCATGGGAGGGGATGGGTGACACGACTTGGAAAGGGCGGTGTGTCAAGGCTTGATCAATTATCATAAACACAGAACAAACACATATTTATATTTTCTATTTCTAATAAATTACATATTATTAAATTATGTATTAACAATCGCAATAGCTGCAGTCAACATATTCATTTCTGATCAATCATATATAACAAGGGAGGCATTCACTACAGTTTCTCAATAGGTTCATTCTAGTGTAGCACCAACGAGAAATGTCTGGTATAAAAACGTGCCAAATTGGTGTCATTAATCTATTAATGGTGCAACATAAAATCATTAATGGCGAAAACAAGTACGGTAAAACACATTGTTTATGTGTAGTAATGAACATTTCTCAAAATTCCGAAATGTTTCTAGTAATATTATGGTAGATTATAGTCAAATTTTAGAGCCATATAATTATGTTTTATGACTATGCTTTCGCAGGCACATATACATATAGTAACAAAATGTCGATCATATACCTTTTGCTTTAAACCTTATTTTCAAAACAACAGTGCATCGTATATGGTGATATGGTAAGAACGTAGAACTTGTGTGTGTTTATAAGTACTAAAGTCACTCCGCCACAGTACAGACATTATACACGAAGCATGTTATACATTTCTCTCACGAAAGTGAGTACGACACTCCGTTGGACTTAATTCACAGAAGTTGTACGTTTTATATTTGCTTACAACACTTGCTCACAAACAAACAGCGTCTCATTGATTAAATATTGAATGACGTGCGACTTTAACACAAAGTCTGGTGATTACTATCCGAGATGTTTCCTGTAGTAATGGGGAAAGACAGATGATGAAACACTTAATTCTATTTTATAGCACCAGCTCAGCTCCATCAATCTCGACGTTGTCTATATATCAGATTGCAGTCTCATACTGGCGTCTTATTGCCTTAAACGTTCACAAGTGGCGACCAATGTTTACTCAAATCATATTTGCTATCGGTAATAGTTACTGGTAAATATAATAGGCCTTGAGCCAGGACCCAAAATTTTCGATATTGTTACCAACTCAAGGGACAAATTCTACCATCACTTTTTGAAAAGAGCAATGTATATAGATTACATTTTTCCATCATAGCAATCTGGAACAGGTAGCTTATATAAAAAAAATCGAACATTAATAGGTTATCATTGTAGGCTTTCATATAAGTTTTTGATGTTCATTTTTTAATGTCATGCTTGTGTGAATAATTATTGATGTCATTTTTAAAGATGCACTTAAGTTTACAATTCCTTAAGTTACATAAAACGTAAATAAGCTATTTTTTAGCACTGAATTTCGTTTAAAATCTCTATTTTGCTTCAAATTAGAAGTCAATTTACCCCACCCACTATTGACACATTTTATGCATTTAGTTTAGTCAATATTTTTTACATTATATGTGTAAACTTGTAAGAATCAGTAATTTACAACCTTTCTACGTGATTTAAATAATATTATAATATGAATAAGGGATTGTTATGATAGATTGATGAAATTAAGTACTAAGCAATGTCCATGGCATTGCACATATGTGTTCAGTAAGCCTGATAAGTTGAGACACATGCCAAACTGGAAGTATAAGCCTTCCTCAAAGTAACTGCAACATAAATAGTATTAACATGTTCTGATATATACATATATTGCACAGACGACACACAGTCCAAAGGATTCTAGATAAAGGAAATGTGCGGTTTAACGTGTTGTGGAGATTATTGCCAATGAAGAGAGAGAGAGGGAGTGTGTGTGTTGGATGGGGTGGGGTGGGGTGGGGTGGGGGGGGGGGGGGGGTTGGGGGGCGGGGGATATATTAGGAACCTGCCCTACTGACGAATAGACACCTATGTTTCTTTAACATGATGGGAGAAAAAAATATACACGGGACCGCCTGGTTTACGACCCCATCCGACGGACGAGGGTAAAAGTGTCTTGCCCACACCGACAAAATTCACTGGCTCCGGTGAGGCTTGAGCCAGGGTCCTCTGAATTTATAGTCCCCTGTGCTATCCACTGCATCAACAGGCTGCATGCGCTCAAGCAGGGTGACTGCATTAAAATACAAACAACTAAAATGTTAATACGTCATTAAGGTTATACCCAAGAAGCTGGGTTCACAACGGTCTCTCTTATCTAGCAAGATAACATCAAGTTCATGTATGTCGAGTTGCAATATGCCTGCAAGCCTTATATATGCCCAGCTCATTGCTGTTTTTATAAACTTGGCAATTAATGCCTTGGGACAAAAAAGGACAATTAAGAATACTCAGTACATATTATCTCATTTAAATAATATATGTTAATGTGACAATATAACATATATATAAGATAAAAAAAAATGCATCGAGATAGATTACGTTAGTGATCACGGTTAGTTTACTGATGTTTACTCTAAAAACTATATCCGACAAACAGGTGCTACTGCAGTTAAAAGTAGCTATCCCGCCAACAACAGCCACATTTTACAACATATGTACATCGTTTCTAAACCTACTGACCACAAGGTATATACAGAACTTACATCGTTTGAGAATCAAAACTCTATAGATACAATATAAAAAGCTTTAACCAGCCAGACAAAAACCCCAAAAATGGATAATTCATTTTACGCTTATTCAATCACGGGTATTATAAGAACCCATGAAAAAATATATACTTTTAAGCGACACATATGCATTATTATATGAGCTGAACACCTGGATAGAGTTTTGATAAACTGTTTTTGTAGTATAATTTTGTCGTAATTTGGCGGGTTATTTTAAAATTTGTATAACAAACACCTAAAAATCAACAGTTAAACCGTAAAATGCCTTTTCTTTCTGTTGTTTTTGCAATTAGTTGAAAATGCAGTGATCTACTTTGTGATTTTAGTTCGTGGATTTATTCAATATGCGATTTGTAAACATAGTTAAGTCTTCATAATGGAATACCTTATCAAAAGTCACATTCTCTATATATTTCAGTTCGCTTAAAACTTTTGAAGTGATTTTATGAAAAGTGTACAACTTCAAGCCATAAACAAGAGACCCACTCGCCTTGTCTCAAAGTGCTCTCATGTTTTAAGAAACAACAACAATTTCTTTATATAAATCTGTAAAACTGTGACCCCCGTAGTGGCCATATTTGACCCCATTGTCGCCATTTGAACAAACTAGGTAGAGGATCATAAGCTTATGGTACATGCGAAATATTATCTAGCTTTAGAAGTATCAGAGAAGCTGTTTGAATATGTTTTCCTATATAATTCAATGTTATAGTGTGACCCCCGGGACAGGGCCAAATTTGATTCCAGGCTTGATTCAAGGGACACCATTTAAATTATTTGATGCAGGACAATAATCTTAAGCTACATGTAGCTTATTAGACCTCTAGCTCTTGTAGCTTCAGAGAAGAAGATGTTTATAGACGTTCCTACATAACTCTATGTAAATATGTGACCCCCGGGACCGGGCAAAATTTGACCATAAGATCACCATTTGAACAAAATAAATTGGTAGAGATCTATACTCTTATGCTACATGCATCGTATTAGACCTCTAGCTCTTGTAGTGTCAGAAAAATAATATTTTTATGGACTTTCCTATATAACTCTTTGTAAAATTTTGACTCCAGAACCGGGCCATAGTTGGACACAGAGTCATGATTTGAACAAAATTGGTCATCAGCTTATTCAATATGCAAAACCTCTGGCTCTTGTTTTTTCTAGAGAAGAGATTTTAAAGATGTTTCTAAATGACTCTTATGTAAATATATGACCCCTGGGCGGAGCCAGGTATGACCCCAGGGTCAACATTTTAACAAACTTGCTAGTGGACCATAAGCTTATGCTTCATGCATAATATGGGACCTCTAGCTCTTACAGTTTTAGAGAAAATTATTTATTTTTAAAGATTTCCTATATAACTCTATGAAAAATGTTTACCCCCTGGGCTGGGCCATATTTGACCCTGGGGTCACCATTTATAAATACTTGGTAGAGGACCCTAAATGTATAATACATGCAAAATATTAGACCTGTAGCTCTTCTAGTTTCAGCGAAAACGATTTTAAAAGAAAACAAGAGTTTTGCTTAAAAGGGGGAGATAACTCTAATAACAGGAATCAGCTACCCTGCTCACACTGCTATCATGGATTTTTTGTTTCCCTACACGGTTATCAATAACATGGTACTAGTAAGAATTTGTCCCTTGAGATGGTAACAAAAAAGTGTATGGCTCGCGGTCTATAAGTGTCAAAGAAGAGACTCCTTTGCAGCGGTGTTATTGACACAAATTATAAGCGTGAACTTGTTCAATAATATGACATGCGCAGGTATTAAAGGCCCGGTATTAAAGGTTAGGTAGCAGTGTACAGGTTGATGTTTTTCAATTGTAAAGCATGAGCCTAAAGCAAAGGTCACCTTTAAATAATTGTCATGGAAGCCAACATAGGACCAGAACTTGTTGCAGATGACACATATATCAGCATGTTGACATAGAAACATATTTACCGCGTATGATTCTTGCACGAACTGACACAATATAAAATTGATATAAAGGTCGAACAAGAAAGTAGCACTCAAGGACCAGTTAACCATAAACACGCACAGAAACAAACAAAAACTACAAAGATGAATAAAACACCACAAACATCAAGATATAGATATACACACAGATTTCTGCAAAAGGGCAATCCTATTTAATATCACGTTTGATATACAAAATAGTTCTATTTCTACAAAAGGGCAATGCCATTTAATTGTCCTTGTTAGCTACATTTCGATTTCTGCAAACAGGCAATGCTATTTAACATACCTTTCGAGCTGCATTCCGATTTTAGACAGAGAGCATTGCTATGTAATGGTGCTTTTGCTATACCTTCCGATTTTTGTAAAAGGGCATTCCTGTTTAATATTCATTCTGAGCTACCGTTCACTTTCTGAAAACGGGAAATGCTATTTAGCATATCTTTTGAGTTAATATCTATTTCTGAAAAGGGCAAAGCTGTGTAATATTCCTTTTGAGCTACATCTCGATTTCGTCAAAGGTCAAATACGTTCATGACGTTTTTGAAAGACATGGTCGTTATCGTCGATTTCTTTGTCTACGCCTGAATCCTATCATAACTACACGACTGGTATATTGGAAGGGGAGGGTGGTAATTCTTGGAAGGGGAGTTGTGGCAAACCTTAGAAGGGTTAGGGATCGTAATTCTTGGAAGGGGAGGGACGGCAAGTCTTGGAAGCGAATGTGTGGCAATAAATACTGAAAAGGTGATCCCTTGGAAGCACAAACACAAACACAAACACTCCCCTCCCCGCAGACTACGGGGAGGGGAGGTAAGTCTTGGAAGCGAATGGAAGGAGAGTTGTGGAAGGCCTTAGAAGGGTGTTAATGTTTGGAAGGGGTAGTGGGGGCGATGATGGGTGGGGGGGTGCAAGCTTTGAAAGCGGATGGTGGAGGAGGGTGGTAATTCGTGCAAAGGGAGGGATGGCAAGTCTTGGAAGCGGACTTGTGGCAAGCCTTGGAAGGGGAAGGGTTGCAACTCTTGATCCATTATCATTAACGTAAAACAAAGAACAAACTCATATTTCTATTTTCTATTTCTAATAAATTACATATTATTATATTATGTATTAACAATCGCAATAGTTGAAGTCAACAGATTCAGTTCTGATCAGTCATATATATAACAAGGGAGGCATTCGCTACTAGCCAATTAGAGTTTCTCTAGTGTAGCATGAACGAGAAATGTCTAGTATAAAAACGTGTCAAATTGAAACATAAAATTATTAATGGGGAAAACAATTATGGTAAAACACCTTTTTTATGCGTAGAAATGAACATTTCTCAAGATTCCGAGATGTTTCTAGTAATATTATGCTAGATTATTTTCAACTTTACTTATGATTACATTCGTAGACATATAAAATGTCACTCATGTTTTTGTTCGTTTTATTTGCAAAACAACAGTGCATCAGATACGGCGATAAGGTCAGAATGGAGGGCGTGTGTGTGTGATTCTAAGCATTACAGTCCCCTCCACCACAGTACAGACATTATAGACACTATACACGAAGCATGTTGTACCTGTATCTTGTCTGTTGTACCTGTATCTTGTCAGTGACTCTGTTGGACTTAATTCACACAAAGTGTACGTTTGCCTAATTGCTTACCACTCTTACTATCGGAGATGTTTCCTGTAGTAATGGGGATAGACAGATGACGAAACACTTAATTCTTGTTTATAGCACCAGCGCAGCTCCATCCATCTCGGCTCTATCTATATATCAGATTGCAGCCGCATACCGGGCGTCTTGTTCCCTTAAACGTTCACAAGTGTCGGCCAATGTTTACTCAGATCATATTTGCTATTGGTAATAGTTCTAAATTAGTATTACTGGTAAATTGAAATGTCAAAGAAGAGACTCCTTCACAGCGGTGTTATTGACACAAGTTATAGGCATGAACTTGTTTAATAACATGTCATGTGCAGGTATTAAATGTAAGGTAGCAGTGTACAGTTTGATGTTGTTGTTTTTTTCATTTGCTAACCCAAAAGCTAACGTAAAACAATTGTGTCGTAAAAGCCAAACTAACGTTGCAGAATATTCGCGTACATACGGACTAGTACATGTGGCAGATAACGTACGTATCAGCACGCTGACATACAAAGACATATCTCCCATGTAGGATTCTCGCACAAATTAACAAAATATAAATGCTAGGTACCCAGTGGTCAGGATAAAATTTTCACTAACCAAACTTCACACTGCCACTCTGTGGAAAGCTGGATTCTGCAACTATGACACTGCGTTACCGATATTGAACGCCAGTGGACCCCACACCCGCCATCCAACTTACTAATAGTCACACTATGGCGGTGAAGACTGTCAGTCGGCCAAACTTAACCATCTCGATATCTGCGAAATGCTATTTAATATTATTTCTGAGCAACATTAAGATAAATGTTATTTAATAATCTTTTTGAGCTATATTTCTATTTCATCAAATGGGCAATACTATTTAGTAGTCCTTTGGATGTATCGTACATCTCTATTTCTACAAACAGTATTTCTACAAACAGTGCTATCCTGTTTAATATTCTCTCTTAGCTACATGTTGAAGTATACGCAAGGGAAATGCTATTTAATAGTCATTTTGATATACACACACATTTCTACAAACGGGCAGTATGTTTAATATTCTTTCTGAGCTAAATAAATGGCAATATGCTCTTTATTATACCTTTTGAGCTACATTTCTAATTATCACAAAGAGCAAAGTGATATATATACACATCGATTCCTACAAAAGGTCAATGCTATTTAATATACCCCTTTTTCTGCAAAAGGGCAGTGCAATTTAATATACACTTTTTGGCTACATGTCGGCTGTTGCTATTTAATATAACCCTTTTTTTTTTGCAAAAAGGCAATGCTATTTAATATAACCTTTTTCTGCAAAAGGGCAATGCTATTTAATACACCCTTTTTTTTGCAAAAGGGCAATGCTATTTAATACACCCTTTTTCTGCAAAAAGGCAATGCTATTTAACATAACTTTTTTTTGCAAAAAGGCAATGCTATTTAATATTCTTTTTTGGTTATATTTCGACTTCTTCAAAAGATCAATGCTATTTAATATCCTTTTTTACCTACATTTGGATTTCTGCAAAAGGGCAATACTAGTTTATATTCCTTTTGAGATACATTTGAATTCTTCAAAAATGGCAACGTTATCTGATATTCGTTTTTAGCTACATTTCGATTTCTGCAAAAGTGCAATCTATTTCATGCTATTTATAAGCTACATTTTAATTTTCTCGAGTTTCCCTTCATCTATACACCAATATTTATATAAACAATATAACACATATACTCCACATACTAAAATGCAAACTATGTTTATAGTTTAAAGTGAACATGTAGATCAATATTACTGGCACATTTGTATTAAAGTACATCATTATAGTTGTATACAACAAAAGTTGTCACCTTATTTTATATATAAATACAAACAATGCTTGATAAATCCAATTTGAAATCATGAAAACCAATCGTATTAAGCTTGGTACAAAATAGAAAAGACAAATGGAAGATCAATCTATGTAAATTGAAGTATTACAGGTGGAACAATGCAAGTCTGCGACGTGCTTACAAACGAGGCAAAACCAACTTGCTCGTGTGCCTGACTTCATGGATCTAAGTATGTTGACTTCAACACGTTCCATTTGCATAACAGATCAATAAGACAATGTCATGTTAGTCAACAAATATACATCAAGTTTATCGCCCTAAAACTGCAACTATTGTTTGGGCCAAACAGTTGCTGGCAGGCACTCAAGACATAATTGTAATAGTATCTAATTTGTTGAATTGTTTGTTTTACAGCTCACCTACACAAAATGATCATATGGTGCCAACACAAAACGATCATATGGTGCCAACACAAAACGATCATATGGTGCCAACACAAAACGATCATATGGTGCCAACACAAAACGATCATATGGTGCCAACACAAAACGATCATATGGTGCCAACACAAAACGATCATATGGTGCCACACAAAACGATCATATGGTGCCTATACAAAACGATCATATGGTGCCAACACAAAACGATCATATGGTGCCAATACAAAACGATCATATGGTGCCAACACAAAACGATCATATGGTGCCTACACAAAACGATCATATGGTGCCAACACAAAACTATCATATGGTGCCTACACAAAAACGACCATATGGTGCCTACACAAAACGATCATATGGTGCCTACACAAAACGATCATATGGTGCCTACACAAAACGATCATATGGTGCCAACAGGAAAGAACATTCCAGGCCCACCCTTCATCGAAATTAAAATATGAAGAATGGCAACTGAGCCTTCTAACCTGCAGAACTACAGACGTGATGCAAATTCTGTTGTAAACACTGTGGACACTGGAGCCAGAATCATGGTTGTTATCATGCATCTTGTCATATGTAATAAACATTATGGTTCTTAAAATGGCCACATATAATTCTCATACAAAACGTGTTATATAATAGGAGGGGGGGATACCAAGTATCAAAACAAATTAAAGCGAGGTAATCATAAGAAGTTAAGTAACTTAGGTTAAGTGGTTTAACCAGGGTGTAGTTTTAGGAAAATAACGCAAAATATGAGCTTGACCTTGGTATGTTTTGTGGTTCAGCAATGTCCACCAATGCCAACAATACATATGACCAAGTATCAAAGACATAAAGTGAGGCAATCACATAAAGTTAACTGAGGTTAAGTTACCTAACCAAGGCTAAGTTTGGGGAAAATAACGCAAAATATGTTGACCTTGGTAATTTTTATCGTTCAGTGATGTCCATCAATGCCAGCAATACATATGACCAAGAATCAAACAAAGAAATTATAGTTATCAGAAAAAGTTAACCTCGGGTAACTTACCTAACCAAACTGATGTTTAGGGTAAATAATGCAAAACATGACCTTGGAATTTTTGTCGTTCAGCGATGTTCACCAATGCCAACAATACATACGACCAAGTATCGGACATAAAGTGAGGCAATCACATAAAGTTGACTGAGGTTAAGTTACCTTACCAAGGTTAATTTGGGGAAAATAACGCAAAATATGAACTTGACCTTGGTGATTTTTGTCATTCAGTGATGTCCACCAATGCCAACAATACATATGAGCAGGTATCAAACAAAGAAATTAAAGTTAGAAGAAAAAGTTAACTGAGGTTAACTTATCTAACCAAACTGATGTTAAGGGTAAATAACGCAAAATATGACCTTGACCTTGGTAATTTTGGCATTAAGTGATGTCCCTTGACCTAACAAAGCATCTGACAAAGATTCAAAAAAAATTGAGCAGCGGTTGATGAGATATAGTTGATTTAAAATGCCACTGCCGCTGCCAGGAAAGTGACTACTATGTCTCTCTACCCGCTATCGTGGGCGACACAACGAGGGTCGGTACCTAATTAAACTTAATTAAATTTAGTTGAGACTATTTAAGTTTAATAAGTTTTCTTTTGTCGCACACAAAAGAGGTTTTTGATGGGAAAACCGAATTCTATTAATTAAAAAAGGTTTTATTTCTTAACACATTTTCAAAACCAACATATTACATTTACCACTACGAATTCTGCTCCATTGGTATATACTGTGTCAAGAACTACTTAAACTGTATCAGATAATGCCGAAACATGTTCTGATTAAACAGATACCAAAACAATAGGCAAAATGCAAATAACGAAAGAAACAACCATGCATCAAGCAAAATAACATTGAAAGGAGGGTGTGTAATATAAAGTGTCTTAATAAATCATCTCACAATATTTTAAATGTACGCATTCTTTGAAACCAAAATAGAACAGATAATTTTCAACAGATAAATCATATATAATGATTTTTTTTAATCTGTTATGAAAGATACATTAAACTATAATAAAAAAGTTAGAAATTAGATGGTTCATTTGTACAGTGCCAAGTGTTGGTTCATTTGTACAGCACCAAGTATTATTATATCTAATATCAGTAATAGAAAGGTATTAAATGTATATGAAAAGTGTGGCAAAAATGATCAGAAGAACCCTTCATTAATATATCAAGGGTCATCTTGAGTAATAAACATTTCATAACATTGAATAACTTCTCAAGAAAGGAAACAAATTGGAATATTTAAATATAATTAATAATTCAAACCACACCCTGTGCTATTTTGGTGAAAGTATTGTTGATATTTTAATTATATATCCTTTCATCTCTCTGCACAACTCATAAAGAAATTAAATGAGAAATTAATAATGGGTTCATTCACCATGTAGGTAATACAATGACGATTAAGGAAAACAACAGTGTAACTAACCAGACTTTACCATGCTTTATCAGGTAATTGCTCTGGTTTAGGCCATATTTTGGTCTGTAGGCTTTTTGTTGATCTAATAATTCCAACAAATAACATTGCTTGGTAAAAATTTCAAATATGTATATATAGTACAACCCATAGTGGCTTTTAAAGGGACACATGGCAATCTTCATTAGATGGTCCAAGTATTAACTTTCAAACCCCATCCATTCGAAATATCCATTATAAAATCCTGTTAATATAAGCTTTCCCAAAGCTTAAAGGGACACTGTCCGTAAGTAAGCCGATATTGAGCATAACCAAATAACCGTCTGACTTTTATTCAGTGAAATGTATACATGAAAACATGAGCATAGACCTTCAGAAGTCTGTAGTAATACATTAGTCAGTTTGAAGAAAAAAAAGCTTTAATTATTATTTGTAAATAAAGTGGGACCCACCATATTTACCTTTTCTGCAATCACGTGACTTCTATTAGCGCATTAGGTTTTCACCATAGTATGTATTGCGTAATATGTATAGCCCGGTTAGCTCAGTCAGGAGCTAAGTCGGCTACTTTACGCACACGCTCACTATTATTACCGCGAGTTGTAATTTTAGTTTGGGTGCGAGTTCAAACGTGCGAAGCGGTTTCTCTTTTTTTTTGTACCGCGATTAAATTCCGTCAAACAATCCTGCTTTTAATTAGTAAATATTCAATAATGTTTGGTGTGTAATGTTGCGACCAAAATTAGTGTGTGTTTTATAAGTTAAAAGTTACGGACATTGTCCCTTTAATGGAATTAAGGCGGGACCACTTAATGTGATTTTTTTTTTTTTTTTAAAAACTTGAGGTGTCCTGTTAGTGTTTCTACTAACTTGAATTTGTTCAATCATTAATATTAATTATAAGAATATTATAAAGCAAATTGTGTTTTTGCCTATTATTAACTGATGAGTATATAGCACTAACAATAGATTTATACCTATGGTAGAATAAGACGATAAAAATTAAAACTCAGTATTTTATTTAATTATAAGCAGGTTAAAAGTCAAAATGATACTGGATAAATTAATAAAGACTAATTTCGACACTTTAAGATTGCCGTGTGTCCCTTTAAAATAATTCCCATGATGCAGCTGGGAGTATGCAAAATCAACTTAATTAAGTTCTCCATGCACCGCCCAAATCCTACTATGTACCTGTGTGAGATGGGAGCAGGAGGCTCACGTTCTACAACTTGATTCATGCTATCATTCCTGGCATCTACCAGTAATTATATTATAACTTTATACAATTGATACAAACTGACTTGCCATATCTGGTGACTTTATTAAGGCAATGGATAAGGAAGGCATTATGACATACAAGCGAGCGTTTTATCCAGCATTTACACAATTAGAGAATCAGGCACAATGGGTGCACTATGTCACTCATTCACTCAATCTATGAGCTGATTTTTTTTTGTCTTTCTTTTTTAATTATGCTCGACTTAATCGCATTACAAATCTTCTTTTGTGAGCACACAGTAAACATTGTCATGTGATACAGAAGTCTGTGTAGTGGGCCACAAATGTGCTGTCAAACAGGTAATTAATTGGCTTTTATGCAAAAACGCTACTTCATGTTTGTAACAGCTGATAAAGTGAAGATGTTAATATGTCAGTGAAGTATTTTAATAAACTTTATAATTTTATAAAAATGTCATCCAATATTTAAAATTTCCAGTATCAAAATGAGAAAGTGACTCAATATCTTACACAAGCACGTGAATCAGTAACTTACACAAGCACGTGAATCAGACAAGCACGTGAATCAGTAACTTACACTAGCACGTGAATCAGTAACTTACACAAGCACGTGAATCAGACAAGCACGTGAATCAGTAACTTACACTAGCACGTGAATCAGTAACTTACACAAGCACGTGAATCAGACAAGCACGTGAATCAGTAACTTACACAAGCACGTGAATCAGTAACTTACACAAGCACAATAATCAGTAACTTACACTAGCACGTGAATCAGACAAGCACATGAATCAGTACCCTACACAAGCATGGGAATCAGTACCCTACACAAGCACGTGAATCAGACAAGCACATGAATCAATACCCTACACAAGCATGTGAATCAGACAAGCACATGAATCAATACCCTACACAAGCATGTGAATCAGTACCCTACACAAGCATGTGAATCAGTACCCTACACAAGCACGGGAATCAGTACCCTACACAAGCACGTGAATCAGTACCCTACACAAGCATGTGAATCAGTACCCTACACAAGCATGTGAATCAGTACCCTACACAAGCATGTGAAACAGTACCCTACACAAGCATGTGAATCAGACAAGCACATGAATCAATACCCTACACAAGCATGGGAATCAGTACCCTACACAAGCATGTGAATCAGTACCCTACACAAGCACGTGAATCAGTACTCTACACAAGCATGTGAATCAGTACCTTACACAAGCATATGAATCAGTACCTTACACAAGCACGTGAATCAGTACTCTACACAAGCATGTGAATCAGTACCTTACACAAGCATGTGAATCAGACAAGCACATGAATCAGTACCCTACACAAGCATGGGAATCAGTACCCTACACAAGCATGTGAAACAGTACCCTACACAAGCATGTGAAACAGTACCCTACACAAGCATGTGAATCAGTACCCTGCACAAGCACATGAATCAGTACCCTATACAAGCCCATGCATCAGTACCTTACACAAGCACGGGAACCAGTATCTCACACAAGCTTGTGAATCAGTACCCTACACAAGCAAGTGAATCAGTACCCTACACAAGCAAATGAATCAGTACCCTATACAAGCACATGAAACAGTACCCTACACAAGCATGTGAATCAGTACCCTACACAAGCATGTGAAACAGTACCCTACACAAGCACGTGAATCAGTACCCTACACAAGCATGTGAATCAGTACCCTACACAAGCATATGAATCAGTACCCTACACAAGCATGTGAAACAGTACCCTACACAAGCATGTGAATCAGTACCCTACACAAGCATGTGAAACAGTACCCTACACAAGCATGTGAATCAGTACCCTACACAAGCACATGAATCAGTACCCTACACAAGCACGTGAATCAGTACCCTACACAAGCACGTGAAACAGTACCCTACACAAGCATGTGAATCAGTACCCTACACAAGCATGTGAAACAGTACCCTACACAAGCACGTGAATCAGTACCCTACACAAGCACGTGAATCAGTACCCTACACAAGCATGTGAATCAGTACCCTACACAAGCACGTGAATCAGTACCCTACACAAGCATATGAATCAGTACCCTACACAAGCGTGTGAAACAGCAGCCTATACAAGCACGTGAATCAGTACCCTACACAAGCACATGAATCAGTACCCTACACAAGCATATGAATCAGTACCCTACACAAGCATGTGAAACAGTACCCTACACAAGCACGTGAATCAGTACCCTACACAAGCACATGAATCAGTACCCTACACAAGCATATGAATCAGTACCCTACACAAGCGTGTGAAACAGCAGCCTATACAAACACATGAATCAGTACCCTACATAAGTACATGAAACAGTACCCTACACAAGCATGTAACTCAGTATCCTGCACAAATGCGTGCCCTACACAAGCACTTGAATTAGCACGTGAATTAGTACCCTACACAAGCACTTGAATTAGCATGTGAATTAGTACCCTACACAAGCATGTGAATCAGTACCCCACACAAACACGTGAATCAGTCCCTAACACTCAGTTTGTTTTTGACTCTTTTTGAAAATGTGACTAAATGCAAAAAACAAGAGGTATATAACATATCACCAGGGGTGAATAATATATGAAATGTTTCATATTATAAATACTTGTAATCTAAGTGAAGTAGTTTGCAGTCAGCTCTAGCAATATACCTTGGCTTTATCAGCCTAATGGTTTTGTAATGAAGATATTTTTCTTGTATAGATAATTGACTGGAAACTCAATATATACATGTACTACAAGCTATTTAAGAAATAAAATATTTCCAGCAGGTTTATATTGTACCAGATCCATGCCTGGTTGGCGGGACTTCAAGATCATCGATACCAAGGGCCGCTATTTTTCAAGTCCCAAACACCAGGATTTGATCATGCACAATATTAACCTGCTGAACATATTTTTTCTTATTTGACATGGACTTTTATGTATATAATACATATTTTCATAAATGACTGAACAGAAACCTAACACATTCTCACAACTCAAATTTGTTATACTCATATCTCAACATTAAGCAAAGGAACTATTCAGTTTCATTCTGTCTGTAATACTTTAAATTATTTGTTGGAACATAGCGATGCTTTGAATAATAATATGAACAATACAGCATTTTTTTTGTTGCCTTTAAATAAAATGTCTTGACCAGTAAGAGATGTGACGGCATTGCAAGGTATTGCTTGACCCTTTAATACCTCCTCAATAGCCAATCAGCATCAGGTAGTTTTATAAACCATGTTAAATAAATTTCTTAAACACGCGAGTTCATGAAATGTGTAATGATTGCGTAATCAGGACAAATTAGAACTATCACTGAAGGTGATGAATCCCCCGCTTAAATTCTAAGTCAATTGATTGATTGAATTGGATTTTATAGTCGCACCAACAGCTAAGGTCATATGGCGACTTTCCAGCTTCCATTGGTGGAGGAAGACCCCAGGTGCCCCTCCGGGCAATTTTCGTGCACGGGCGGGCACCTGGGTAGAACCACCGACGTTCCGCAAGCCAGCTGGATAGCTTCCTCACATAAAGATTCCTAGGCCCCTGAGGGATCGAACCTAAAGCCAAATTCTAAGTCAAACAAAGGGCCATAATTCTGTAATAAACTATAATCAACAATAGGTGATGTAGAAGGACATCAGTTGTTATGTGTATATGAAGTTTTGGAACAACCCATTCAAAACTGTTTGAGGAATGGAACTAATAAAAATGTGTTACGTGACGGGACAAAAATGTCTGTCCTGACGTGACGCGACAAATATGTGTTGCACGATGGGACTTTACGGACAACGCGATTTCTAAATAGCCCCCACTTCACTTTCTGAAAGCGTGGATATAATAACGGTGTATATACATGGTATCATTAAAGAAATTTTCCTCCAGATGTAAAACTAAAACAAACAACTGGGATTTGTTGTCTGAAAAACAAACCATAATGCCCACAGACTGATCTCTTGAATAAAATATGCAATTTAGAAGTTTCACCACAGAGCCTGCATCTAACAAGTTTAATAGCTGATATAACTGTTAATATGCACCTTACGTAACACTCCGACATTTGACAGGCAAGGAAAGCCTGGTTACCGCAATAAGTGACCAAAAAACTGGCATTATAGTTTTCGAAAAATAACTCAAGTAGTAACATAATATTATACAGAACAATATAGTGATAGATTTATAGTGCAATTAAAATACACATATAAAGCCATCTTTATGGCAGGTTTTCATCTAAACCGTTTGGAGGCAAGCTGCTCAAATATTTATCAATATTTTTTTTTCTTTCTTACCATAAAAATGCTTTGTTGTAAATGCAAAACCTTTACATGGCACATCTGACAGGTGCCCCTTCCATACCATAGACTCCCCTGTCCCACATATGGTACAGCAATAAATACTATTGTTTGGGGCCCTTGGGGCGCTTGTTTCTGTCAAAGGTTTTTTTTTTTTTTAACTTTTCAGACACAATTTAACTATTACCTAAATAAGTTACATATCAGTGAAACAAGCATTTTGAGCACAAAAAAATACTTTACCTTTTAAAATTGGTTGAGAAATAACAGTTATTTCAGATTACCTGATTTTCTCCTGAACAAGAAGTTTACTTGGAAAAGAGCCCTTTCAAAATAATCAACGTTTTTTGACTGTAAAATATTTATTTCTGAACGCGATTTTCAAAACTAAAACATTTTTTATTTACCATTAAAAATTCCAGTTTCAATGATATATAATTTACGTAAGTGATGTATAAAGGGTCCATGTAATTGCTGAAAAACCTTTGGTTAAAACATGCGCCACAAACAATAGGACTACTACAGGCAACTCGCATATTGTTGATCAGTCTATAAATCATGATTTATATCACAAATTTGGTAGAAAACAACGAAACTGTAAAAAAGAAAAGCATTATTTTTATTTACTTCTAGCCATTGACACAATTATACAACATTCTTTTAAACCAACTTTATTTGTTTGTTTGACTGAATGGTGTCTCATGCCATTTTTAGCACATATAAGGCCATATATGACAGTCATTTTTTACATAGCAGAGGCAGACCACCCCATTTTTCCCGGGTAGAACCAGTACAGTATACCTTCCGCCATTCGCAAGAACTGCCAATTTTTTAAAGACTAGTTGAGAATATGCGAGCTGTCCCTAATGTCCTGAATGATGGTGACTATCGGCAACATAGGGAATGTGTGAACAATGGTACATGAAATAAATAACAACCTCAATGACTTTGTACACAATTTACCAAGAAACCTTAACAGAGAAGTGAGTATATCAACACCAGAAATGAGTATATCAACACCAGAAATGATAAAAAATAATGAGTTTTAAAAAGTGATTTTCAAGGTCAATTTAAAAAGAAGCAATGTATGGAAAGTTTTTTTTAATTGTTTTTTTTAAGGTTTACAAGTCAACATACTATGGTTATTGTATATATCCAATAATTATGTTGTATCATTCCGGCATAACAACACGTGTATAGCCAGTGTAAACAGTGCAAATGTTAGTGTCAACACTAGTGTACATTAAATACATAGTATACATAAAAAACATGGAGGATATTTGTTGTAGTTTTGCAAATACCAGGAATATTTCATTGGGAAGTAGAGGGAAAATTCTTTAAAACTTGGACATTTTTTTTTTTATTGTTCCATTTGTCTCGGGCCAAATGGCCATATATAGTCCATAGCGGTAATGATAAAGAGATTCCTAATGTATCATTTCCTGTCAACTGGCAGATGGGTTTCATCACTTTTACCTCAGAAAAAGAGCAAAAGATAAAGCTTTGACGAAAAGGGTAAACTCGGACAGCCCAATGGACTGGGAGAGATATAGAAATCCACTGACATCGTATATATGTTTTCTTAACGTTGCATTTATTAAGATTGACTCTTTATCGATAATAAAGCTTGCGTTAAACATACATAGATTGTGCTTATACATAAAAATAAATGGTTTTATTTACCCAAATCCAAGTGTCTGAGATTTACTCATCTATAAAATTTTGAGATGAATTCGCACATCAAAAAGCCGTCTATTTTTTACGATTTTTATATATCACGTGGTTATATACCGGTACACTATTTATAGACAATGGAAGAGTCCATGTAAGTGGAGGGATGTATTAATAGAACAATCACACCGTGCGAGAGCCATTTAACCATTTTATTTATGAAACTATAAGCGTGTCCGAGTTTTATACTTCTGTCCGAATTGAATTGAATTGAATTGGGGTTTTAAGGCGCACCAACACATGAAAGGTTATATGGCGCCTAACAGGAATGAACATGCCAGGCTCATCCTCCATGTACATCGAGATAAAATATGTCCGAGATTTCCCCTATTATGTTTACAAGAGGACCATGCTGAGTGTGAAGCAACACAAATATGAAGTAGAAGTTTCTTAAAGGTATTCACAACACAAATATTACAATTCCCATTCATTTAGCTACTTAAAATCTTATTTGACCCAGCAGTGACAAGAAAGATGTTTTAAACTCATACTAATTAATACGTTGTTATTTTACAGCAAAAACATAGTAAATCACTGAATATCAAATAATAATTCACTGGACATCAATTAAATATAGGAAATCTGGTATTTTTAAATAACTACCGGGTTTCCGTAAGTATTGTCAATCCATATTTTCTATACAATCGAGTCCAAACTGTCACATCCTTAGGTTATACATAAACATATGAGTAGAAACACACACATTGATTAAGTTCAACAAAGAAGCTTCAATAAAACATATATATCACAGACATTGGAGTGAACAATCGATCGCTAGGTTTTTACTAATGGGTGTTCGTCGGAACACTTTGTGACTGTGTGTTTGACAGTGTGTTGGTGGTGGTGCAGTTCTTGATACAAGATGAATTTAAAAACATCACCACACGGCACTGTTAAAGTATGTTTTGTTGTTACACACATCACATGGCACTGTTAAAGTATGTTTTGTTGTTGCACAACAGTTATTTCAGGGAGATCTCAGAGAGTTTGTAATTTCAAAACTAGCATAGCATCCCGTTTTAAAAAAAAATGCAGAAAATCTAAACATTCTGAAAATGGTTAGCCTGCTTAAATGCCAAAAACACTCTGACAGAAGACTGCTGTGTGTCCAATTAAAATCACATTTACTGTCTAAACAAAATAAATTGACAAAAGATGACCGAGAAAATAATGAAAGAAAGTCATATTCATGTATTAAAATGACATTTAAATGACCACAGTTAACTAATTTCAGTAAGTAGCATTAATTATTTGAATATACCGTCAACTCGTTTTTTCACTGTGAAAGGTTCGGCTGTAGCATGGGGCTTAGTTGGAATCTTGTGTCTTTTCCTAGGCCAAGTGAATGTGTCGTATCCGCCACAGTTTGGCCTCACCGAGTCGTGATTCACTGGAGAAGTGTCCTTCACAAACCCTAACTGCTGATCTCTGCCCACACTCAAATTCTGACTCTGTGATGACTTCATAGAATGTAGATTGCCTTCAAACATGGAAGCTGATAAGTTATTGCTACTTAATTCATTTTCTTCATCGTCAAAATCATCGTTAAAACTCATGTTAGAAAACGCGGAACTTTCTATATTTCGATCTGGTGGTCTGGGACTCTTGGAAAGTTTTACCTTGGAGTATTTAGAACTTTCAGTTGCACCATACTCTTTGTCATCAGAATCAGATTCGTCTCTAAATTTCTTATAATTGGGTGCCAGTGCACTCGATTCATTGGATTTGGCTGGTTCTCGTCGATTATTTGTTTCTTGAGACTTTATAGATATTGGTTCCGGTATTTCCGGGCGAATAACTGGACTGGTTGAAATCCTAGTTCTAGTAAGACTGGTTGTGTTTGGGGAAGCAACTGGACTAGACACAGTCTGAGAAGGAATTGTGGGTAATGGAGATTTATGTTCACTGGTTGCCCTGGTGACAGGAATCACAGAAACAGGATTTGCAGTCGTGGTCTGCATAACATTAAACGGTATTGCTCCAAAGGAGTCTGGAAGTATATCAGTTCTAACATTTAAACTATCTGAACTGAAACTATTTCCAAATCCCTTCCTCTGAACAGACTGATTTCCACGGTAGCTCTGCTCATATCCATCACCAATTGGGGACGCAGTGGTTGTTATAGCATCTGCAGAGCTTGATGAACGTTTCATGAACGGTGCACTTCCAAATATGTCGTTTACCACTGCATCGTCATTATCACTATCATCACCCAGTAACCCAACATTCATATCCTCTCCAGAGCCATACTGTTTACTAGTAGATGACTTGTTTGGCTGATTCCGTCTATACATGTCTTCATTGCTATAGGCAGACTTGGAAGCAAACCTTGATGGTTTTACTGGAATGGCTGGTTTGCTGTGCATTCCGATCTTGAACAGATCTTCATCCTTGGAAGCTGACCGAGAACCAGCATATATACCAGAACTAGGTCGCTTTTTTCTTGAAACTTTCCGCTTAAAAGGTGCAGCCCCGAAAATGTCTGTATTAGAAGATTGGGGCACAGGAGACACAGTTTCTGATAAACTATCTTCAACTAAAGATTCCTTCTCACTGACAGGGATTCTGTCATCGCTTTCCGAAACTCTAGAACCTTGCTGTCCACCATATGCATTTTCTAACTCATCATCGTCTAATAATGGCTGCACGCCATGCTCATGACCTATAATTGGATCAGCTCGAATGGGTGTGGTTCTTCCTGTATCCTGTTCGGAATTCATGTTTACTGGGTTTGGGAGAACTATAGTTTTAGGGGCAGGATCATATTCCTGACTTGACGTAGAAACGATGGAGATAACATCATGATCTTTCGGTTTTGCCACTGATGTCACAGCGCTAGGGCGACTTCCATACTCATCATCCAGTTCTCTGTAATGGAACTCTGTCCCCTTTTGCTCCGATAGACTGTCCTCGTCAGCGTAGGAAGAACTCGACTCTCGACGTCTACGTATTGTTATAGCACTAGATGGATTTACATGTGTATTCTTCGACAAAGTTCTTTTCGGGGAATTGGAATCATCATCTGCAGCTATGGAGTTTCCTTGACTAAGGTCATGTTTTGAATCGGTTTTCTTCGTGACCTGAATCGTCTGTTTAGAAGATTTAGATGACTTTTTGTCCTTGTCTTTATCATCTGTTTTCTTTTTCTCAAAAAGTTTGTTATATTTACCAGAAGACTTAGCCTCCTTTTCCACACAGTGATCATCCTGATCTTCATCCAGTTTGTTGTACTTGGAAGACATGCCAAGCGCAGCTCTGACACGCGGATTCGCGCCAAATAGGTCCTGTGGTTTGAAGTTCTCCTGTATGGCTGCAGGTTTCTCAGTGCTGTCAACTACGTCTGTGTTGCCCATTTCATCCTCGCTTTCAGTGTCTGAGTATTCATCTGCAAGATTAAGAGAGAAAGTGATTAAGTATGTACAAACTAAGATGTCCTTTATCTACTTGATAATAAGATCATGAATGAATGGTGTTTTTTTTCTGGTTCAACACGTCAGTATTATAACCCAAAGGAGATTAAAGGATACAATAGGATTATTGCTAGAGTAACGTGTTCTGGAAGTTTGTATCACCTCGAGTAGGTAAATGCCAGATCAAAATCTTGCATCCGGTTAACAGAATATGGATAGTCCACTGCATGAAAAGACACTGACAGTAGTGATTTCTCTTTTCTTTTTTGTTATCATTAGAAGTGTTGCTGATACTATTATAGCGACGATGGTTTAATGTCACTTGTTGGTGCTGATGACTGGGTAAGAGTATGTTCATGGTTTAATGTCACTTGTTGGTGTTGATGACTGGGTAAGGGTATGTACATGGTTTAAGGTCACTTGTTGGTGCTGATGACTGGGTAAGGGTATGTACATGGTTTAATGTCACTTCTTGGTGCTGATGACTGGGTTAGGGTATGTACATGGTTTAATGTCACTTGTTGGTGCTGATGACTGGGTAAGGGTATGTACATGGTTTAATGTCACTTGTTTAATGTCACTTGTTGGTGCTGATGACTGGGTAAGAGTATGTACATGGTGTAATGTCACTTGTTGGTGCTGATGACTGGGTAAGAGTGTGTACATGGTTTAATGTCACTTGTTGGTGCTGATGACTGTGTAAGAGTATGTACATGGTTTAATGTCACTTGTTGGTGCTGGTGACTGGGTAAGAGTATATACATGGTTTAATGTCACTTGTTGGTGCTGATGACTGGGTAAGGGTATGTACATGGTTTAAGGTCACTTGTTGGTGCTGATAACTGGGTAAGGGTATGTACATGGTTTAATGTCACTTCTTGGTGCTGATGACTGGGTATGGGTATGTACATGGTTTAATGTCACTTGTTGGTGCTGATGACTGGGTAAGGGTATGTACATGGTTTAATGTCACTTGGTTAATGTCACTTGTTGGTGCTGATGACTGGGTAAGAGTATGTACATGGTGTAATGTCACTTGTTGGTGCTGATGACTGGGTAAGAGTGTGTACATGGTTTAATGTCACTTGTTGGTGCTGATGACTGTGTACGAGTATGTACATGGTTTAATGTCACTTGTTGGTGCTGATTTCTGGGTTAGAGTATGTACATGGTTTAATGTCACTTGTTGGTGTTGATGACTGGGTAAGGGTATGTACATGGTTTAATGTCACTTGTTGGTGCTGATGACTGGGTAAGGGTATGTACATGGTTTAATGTCACTTGTTGGTGCTGATGACTGGGTAAGGGTATGTACATGGTTTAATATCACTTGTTGGTGCTGATGACTGGGTACGGGTATGTACATGGTTTAATGTCACTTGTTGGTGCTGATGACTGGGTAAGGGTATGTACATGGTTTAATGTCACTTGTTGGTGCTGATGACTGGGTAAGAGTATGTTCATGGTTTAATGTCACTTGTTGGTGCTGATGACTGGGTAAGGGTATGTACATGGTTTAATGTCACTTGTCGGTGCTGATGACTGGGTAAGGGTATGTACATGGTTTAATGTCACTTGTTGGTGCTGATGACTGGGTTAGGGTATGTACATGGTCTAATGTCACTTGTTGGTGCTGACGACTGTGTAAGGGTATGTCCATGGTTTAATGTCAGTTGTTGGTGCTGATGACTGGGTAAGGGTATGTACATGGTTTAATGTCAGTTGTTGGTGCTGATGACTGGGTAAGGGTATGTACATGGTTTAATGTCACTTGTTGGTGCTGATGAATGGGTAAGGGTATGTACATCGTTTAATGTCACTTGTTGGTGCTGATGAATGGGTAAGGGTATGTACATGGTTTAATGTCACTTGTTGTGCTGATGAATGGGTAAGGGTATGTACATGGTTTAATGTCACTTGTTGGTGCTGATGACTGGGTAAGGGTATGTACAAGGTTTAATGTCACTTATTGGTGCTGATGACTGGGTAAGGGTATGTACATGGTTAAATGTCACTTGGTGGTGCTGATGACTGGGTAAGGGTATGTACATGGTTTAATGTCACTTGTTGGTGCTGATGACTGGGTAGGGTATGTACATGGTTTAATGTCACTTGTTGGTGCTGATGACTGGGTAAGGGTATGTACATGGTTTAATGTCACTTGTTGGTGCTGATGACTGGGTAAGGGTATGTACATGGTTTAATGTCACTTGTTGGTGCTGATGACTGGGTAAGGGTATGTACATGGTTTAATGTCACTTGTTGGTGCTGATGACTGGGTAAGAGTATGTACATGGTTTGATGTCACTTGTTGGTGCTGGTGACTGGGTAAGAGTATATACATGGTTTAATGTCACTTGTTGGTGCTGATGACTGGGTAAGAGTATGTACATGGTTTAATGTCACTTGTTGGTGCTGATGACTGGGTAAGAGTATATACATTGTTTAATGTCACTTGTTGGTGCTGATGACTGGGTAAGAGTATGTACATGGTTTAATGTCACTTGCTGGTGCTGATGACTGGGTAAGAGTATGTACATGGTTTAATGTCACTTGTTGGTGCTGATGACTGGGTAAGAGTATGTACATGGTTTAATGTCACTTGTTGGTGCTGATGACTGGGTAAGAGTTTGTACATGGTTTAATGTCACTTGTTGGTGCTGATGACTGGGTAAGAGTATGTACATGGTTTGATGTCACTTGTTGGTGCTGGTGACTGGGTAAGAGTATATACATGGTTTAATGTCACTTGTTGGTGCTGATGACTGGGTAAGAGTATGTACATGGTTTGATGTCACTTGCTGGTGCTGATGACTGGGTAAGAGTATGTACATGGTTTAATGTCACTTGTTGGTGCTGATGACTGGGTAAAGGTATGTACATGGCTTAATGTCACTTGTTGGTGCTGATGAATGGGTATGGGTATGTACATGATTTAATGTCACTTGTTGGTGCTGATGACTGGGTAAGGGTATGTACATGGTTTAATATCACTTGTTGGTGCTGATGACTGGGTAAGGGTATGTACATGGTTTAATGTCACTTGTTGGTGCTGATGACTGGGTAAGAGTATGTACATGGTTTGATGTCACTTGTTGGTGCTGGTGACTGGGTAAGAGTATATACATAATTTAATGTCACTAGTTGGTGCTGATGACTGGGTAAGACTATGTACATGGTTTAATGTCACTTGCTGGTGCTGATGACTGGGTAAGAGTATGTACATGGTTTAATGTCACTCGTTGGTGCTGATGACTGGGTAAGAGTATGTTCATGGTTTAATGTCATTTGTTGGTGCTGATGACTGCATAAGGGTATGTACATGGTTTAATGTCACTTGTTGGTGCTGATGACTGGGTAAGAGTATGTACAGGGTTTAATGTCAGTTGTTGGTGCTGATGACTGGGTAAGAGTATGTACAGGGTTTAATGTCAGTTGTTGGTGCTGCTGACTGGGTAAGAGTATGTTCATGGTTTAATGTCATTTGTTGGTGCTGATGACTGCATAAGGGTATGTACATGGTTCAATGTCACTTGTTGGTGCTGATGACTGGGTAAGAGTATGTACATGGTCCAATGTCACTTGTTGGTGCTGCAGACTGGGTAAGAGTATGTACATGGTTTAATGTCACTTGTTGGTGCTGATGACTGGGTAAGAGTATGTTCATGGTTTAATGTCATTTGTTGGTGCTGATGACTGCATAAGGGTATGTACATGGTTCAATGTCACTTGTTGGTGCTGATGACTGGTTAAGAGTATGTACATGGTTCAATGTCACTTGAAAGTGCTGATGACTGGGTAAGAGTATGTACATGGTTTAATGTCACTTGTTGGTGCTGATGACTGGGTAAGAGTATGTACATGGTTTAATGTCACTTGTTGGTGCTGATGACTGCATAAGAGCATGTACATGGTTTAATGCCATATGTTGGTGCTGATGACTGGGTAAGGGTAATTACATGGTTTAATGTCACTTGTTGGTGCTGATGACTGGGTAAGAGTATGCACATGGTTTAATGTCACTTGTTGGTGCTGATGACTGGGTAAGTGTACATGGTTTAATGTCACTTGTTGGTGCTGATGACTGTATAAGAGTATGTACATGGTTTAATGTCACTTGTTGGTGCTGATGACTGGGTAAGAGTATGTACATGGTTTAATGTCACTTGTTGGTGCTGATGACTGCATAAGGGTATGTTCATGGTTTAATGTCATTTGTTGGTGCTGTTGACTGGGTAAGGGTTTTGTACATGGTTTAATGTCACTTGTTGGTGCTGATGACTGGGTAAGAGTATGTACATGGTTTAATGTCACTTGTTGGTGCTGATGACTGCATACGAGTATGTACATGGTTTAATGTCACTTGTTGGTGCTGATGACTGGGTAAGGGTATGTACATGGTTTAATGTCACTTGTTGGTGCTGATGACTGGGTAAGGGTTTGTACAGGGTTTAATGTCACTTATTGGTGCTGATGACTGGGCTTTTGAGTATGTACATGGTTTAATGTCACTTGTTGGTGCTGATGACTGGGTAAGAGTATGTACATGGTTTATTTGTCACTTGTTGGTGATGATAACTTGGTAAGAGTATATACATGGTTTAATGTCACTTGTTGGTGCTGATGACTGGGCAAGAGTATGGACATGGTTTATTGTCACTTGTTAGTGCTGATGACTGCATAAGAGCATGTACATAGTTTAATGTCGTTTGTTGGTGCTGATGACTGGGTAAGGTATGTACATGGTTATGTCACTTCTAACAACCTTTTAGTCAGATCGGGACGCGTCTACTTGTAGCAGTGAACTCAATGCTCAACTTTGTAGTGCTGCCACACTCGAATACCCCGCCGTAGACACATGACACGATACCCCACCCATCATGTCCTAGAACTATCCTATATAGGCTGAACGTCAAGCAAGGGAGCTACCAGTACCTTTTTTATGAAGTCTGGTATGACCTGCCCGTGACCTCACGCATGTGAGGCAAACTTTCTACCAATAGGCCATGCTGCGGTCTCAGTGTACAAGTAGTCTTAATGTGGGAAGAAATGGGAAAACTCATGTCTGTGTGAGGACAACCAGACCCTCTCACACCGCCAAGACGAGGAATTGAACCCGGACTGCATAATGGTGTGAAGCATGTGCACTTTCAACTCGCTCCCAGGTCTCCCAAACACAACTCGCTCCCAGGACTTCCAAACACAACTCGCTCCCAGGACTCCCAAACACAACTCGCTCCCAGGACTCACATACACATCTCGCTCCCAGGACTCACAAACACGGAGTCATTTCATATATTTTGACATTTTTCAATACCTTTTGCTATATTCTTCTTTTTCCCCTTCTCATTCATGACTTTTTGTCTTATTTCTTGTATGCAGGTGCTTTTAAATGATATATCTACCGTCACATATTTCGCTTGCTTCAAAGCCATCTTATATTTTAGGTGAAATTCCCAATATATCTCTATATAAAGTCATGATACTATGTGGGTCAGGCCTTTAAACTGCATTGAACTCTTAACCTGCTACATATCTACATAATGGCCTGTTCTTTCTTCGAATTAAGACCATTCCATTTATGTGACAAAGGCTTGCAGGCTGATCTGGGTTTACAATGGATGCAAAGGCTATTATAGTATTACATATTATAGTCGTGCTTAGCGGGTTAAGGGTTAAAGGCCTACCAGGAGACAGGTGAGTCTATTTGTACTTATGTTGGGTTATATTCAAAGGAACAAAACTCTGCATTGTATAATTGATAAGGAGGAACTGTAAGAAGTTGTATGACCAGAATGCGACGAAGACATGCACAAGCTTTGCTTGGTGCTGATCATCCCTGCAAAGTGTCGTTGAAATCTGGAGAGGGGTTCAGGAGAACTAGTCCAGATAAAGTTTGTGTATTAAAACCTTGAAAGGGCCATAACTCTGTCAAAAAGCATTCAACTAGAACATGGCGATGATGTGCACAATTAGACCTAGAACTGATCATCCCTAAAAAGTTTCGTTTAAATCCGGCTAGTGGTTCAGGAGAACTAGTCAGGACAAAGTTTTGTGTATTAAAACCTTTAAGGGCCAGTAACTCCGCCAAAATCATTCAACAAGAACACGGTGATGATATGTACAACTAGGCTTGGTACTGATCATCCCTGCAAAGTTTCACTGAAATCCGGCCAAATAAAGGCCCTTTTGTCTTAATGAGGCTAAAATATAGCATATTTCAGAAAATCAAGGGCCACAACTCCAGTGTAAATGGTCCAATCCGGCTCATTTTCGAACTTGTCCAAGCTTTTATTGACATTAACAATCCAGTAAAGTTTGGTAAAAATCGAAAGAAAAATGAAGGCCCTATCGTCTTAACGAGGTAAAAATTAATGAACGGACTATGGACAACTCGCCATCCCATAAGCTATTTGGCCAGTAGAGCTAAAAACCTTTGCCCCACAAAACAGACTAAACTTTTATCTACAAATGGCGTGATCAACTGCTTTGCATCAAAACATGAACAAGATGCAGTTGGAATACAAATAAAGAGCAAGCCTATAACAGGTTGTGTTTTATATGTTTATAATATTTACATATCACATGTATTGCACTAGCTCTACTCAATGGCAACAAATTGGTCTACAATCTTTACATAAACGTTTAACAATTTTACATAAAAATCATGCTCAAAACAAGCATTTCACATGCATTGTCAAATGCATTTTAGTACACGTAATACCCCTTGATGTACCTAAAAGGCTCATATATTATAGAATTAACATGATACCAGTTGTCAAGCATTTATCCATTTCAACCAGTCAAACCAGCAAGATACCTCCAACAAACAATAGCACGTGCAACTGTATTATAAGCATGTGCAACTGTATTATAATACAACCTAATGTCAATATACTCCGACATCAACAATAGGGTGGAGATATCTAAGTACTAGCATTATGTTAATTGTAATACACAACCTACTCTTTATAGCTTAACTGCTACATGTTGTCGATCTGTCTTGAAAAATAATGGAAACGCATTATATAGAGAAGGATCTGTCACAATCTGTATATAACAATATATTAGATATTGCTTATAAACCTCTGGGTATACAGGTATTACAGTTATAGAAAAAACACATCAGTTTAATTCAGTCAACATTAGTTAAGACTAGAAAATGTGTTTTAAACACTTTTCAGATACAAGCTATTAATGATTCAATTTAAATGACACTGCGAAACTGCTCAGCTCAACAGTCACAACCCAAGATAAATCCATCAAAATGTTCCCTTATGAGACAGACAACTGACATGCATACTTGTTTCCCAAGGCAAATATAAATCATATGGCATAGTTGCAAATCAATCAAGTCCGAAAAAAATCTTTCTGAAATATGCGAATCACAAATTAAGCATGAGGAAAAGCACAATTTAATCAAAATTTAAAGGCAGAATATATTTAAGAAGCAATGTATTATTATGCCACAATAAACACTACGTCATATTACTGGTAAATAGCGCGACAGCATGGTTTCTTTATAGTGCAGGTTTTGTTTACATAACAAACAGATGTAAATAAAGGTTTGACTGCTTGTGGTATTCAAATCATTTGATTCAATTAATGAATGGTATTAAGAGATGGAATAAAATAAATTTGATGGTTATATTGTACACGTATACAGAAACAGACACTTCTACACAACACAAAGTCTGCAGCATCCGCTTTACAGTTAAATAAACAGTCTGCCTTTAAATGTACACCTAACCTTTTCCTGTATTAAAAATACACGCGGCAATCTTGATTTGTGTAAAACGCGACATCGTCCCATTATAACTTGCATTTTTTCAATCATTAATATTAATTACAACATAGTTCAAATTGCCCATGCGTATTGATTATGCTCCACCAAAAATATTGTTAAACCTACTGCAGAATGGCGGAAAACAAAATGAAATCTCAAAATGTTATTAAATTACATGCATTATTGCCAAGCAGATTAAAATATCAAAATAATACTTGACTAATAAATCGCGATGCTAATTTTATTTCCTGATACAAACGTCAAGAGTGCCGTGTGTCCCTTTAACATATTATACAAACTGCATGTCAATATTGATAAACTAATGTATCTATGCTAAGTTAACCTATTCTAAGTATATATAAAACTAAAACTCAAGTTTAAGGCATTTCAATATAGTCTGATCTATCTACTTTGCAGTTGCATAAATGCACGGTGGCATTTTTGCTCAATAAACTTAATAATGATTGCATAATTAAATCATCAACTGTATGCATGTATGATTCAAATATCTAACCCTAATCATACGTAAACACTCACAAATTCACACCAACTGGTTTTATGGGATTCAACTGATTTTTTTTTGTCACTGTCAAATTTACTTTCGGTCGACATGGGTGCTTTCATCCCAAACAGCCCATCCAAGGAACAAAATACTTTCCACATATACTCATTAAAAAAGAAAAGAAACGGAACAAATGTAATAATTAGCTGTAAAACAAGTACTACTGTATGAATTGTCTTATCCTACATTTACTTTTTTTATGAATTTCTATCTTGTAACCTCACCAGGTTCTAACCTCACCAGATTCAAATCGGTGGGGGTATGGAACCCCATCCGACTGAATTTCATCACAAATTTTCTATTTATACAAAATAACCACTGCTGGTGTTTCTCAAGATGCTCCTGGATGAGCGCCCAAATGTAACAACTGGTGAAAAACCCGTTCTTCAATCAGGACTCAAAACTCTGGGTTCCGTTGCAAGAGCTCTTACCTCGGACGTGTCAATGACACAGTTGGCATATATACCTGTACCTGATTGCATCGACTTCTTCGGTTTTTCGGATAACCCTTAACTACTTAAAAAGCACCTGTGTCAATCTTTTTCATTGACTGGTAAATAAATATTATTGTTACATTTAACATACGTGATTAAAAAGAAATATAGGTCAAGAAAACTCATACAGAATTACTTACTTTATAGCCAATTATAACCCTTGGTTCATTTCTTCTTTTACTGAGTACCATATCTCCCCTAGGAGTAGCGCCCGGGTACTACGTGTTATTGAAATTTGATTTTTTTGTGGGTTTTTTTTGCGGATTTTTGGATACAAAAGATCGAAAATGTATTGAATTTGAAGATCTCTTTTTTTGACGCTATTATTTGGGGAGGCGATATTATTAGGGGAAATATGGTATAATAAACAGGAGACCCTTTATACAGATGAATACTAACAATATGCTCCAAACACATTGTAAACAACAATCAAAAGTGGACATCAAAGCTTCTTTAACTGTCCAAAACAATATTTTACAAACTTTCTGCCATCATTTAATTTCAAACTTTCTGCCGTCATTTAATTTCAAACTCACACAGAAATAATGATAAATCTGGAATGCACCTTGCCCCGCAATTGGGAAATATATATGAAACTTAACAATGAATATTTTTAACAAACAGGTAACCTTCGGACAGATGACCCTTGGGAGAAATGAATAATATTTTGATGATGCCCTTAATACGTGTAATTATGAATAAAAGGCTTCCGCACGGGAGCTACGATACCCTGCTTTGTACGACACATTTCCTTTCCTCGTATGAATGAAACAACAATGATAAGTCACACTGACAGTGCAACAACTGCTCTAATTATAATAATATACATATTCAACAGGAAGCACAAACACCAATCTCATTAAAATAGACCCTTTATCACGCTATGATACTCTACATTACTAGGGACCTGACAACACTGTATTGGAGGTCACGTCAGATTGACCTTACGATTAGTCATCAGATTTCAGCCTACAAAATTGCTTGGTAAAGACTGCTTCACTGCGCCTGTCGTATTCAGTCAAACGCCATGGAGCAGTCTATGCTCGGTATCGAAAGAGACAATGTCCATAACTGTTAGCTTCATGAATTGAATTGAATTGGGGTAATAAGGCGTACCAACACATAAAAGGTTATATTGTGCCTAACAGGAATGAACATGCCAGGCTCATCCTCCATGTACATCAAAATAAAATATGGAGAATGGGCCTAGAACCTTCTCACCTGCAGAACTGCAGAGTTGCTGCAAATGCTATTGTAGACACCCCATTTACGCTGGAGCCACATTATAGTTGTTCTGCCACTGCTCTAGTGATTTGAGCGAGATGGCACCTGAAACAATGCAGGTGTTATGATGAAGACCTTTAATGAGCATGTGCAAAAAATGAACATGAATTTGGGGGTGTTCTACCCCTCTGCCTACCCCGCCAGTGGGATCTGCAGTGGCCCTATTCTTTGCCCCGGAACCAAACAGGGCCTGTTAGCTTATAAAACACAAAATAATTGCGTTGATAAACATAATACACCAACCAAATGAATATTTACTGAAAAAACAACAAGATTGTTCGACGGAATTCAATATTGGTACAAAATTATGTGCCGCTTGGTGAGATTTAACTCACGCTAAAGTTACACTCGCGGGTAATAATAATAATAATAATAATAGCGTGGCAATAGCCGACTTCGCTATCAACTGAGCTAAGCGGACCAGATGTACTAATACATACTATTTAGAAAACCTTAAGCCTGAATAATCTTTGTTACTGTTCTGAATGTTTTCAAACAATTTCATAAAACATGACCGCGGTGCGTGTCCATGATTTTCTTCGTATTCTTGATGTAAAACATGCCATTTCGCACGTTTTTTTTAAATTTATTGTGCAATCCACTGCAATAACACATGGACTTTATCTTTTCGGATATAGACCTAGATGTTTTATGTGGATTTTCGTTTGTGAGTTCTAACAGTAAAATGCATATGAAACGAGCTATTTCATTGGTTGAATTTAGTTCATCTTCTCACGAATATTGATTATATGAAAGGTCGATCTGACATGACCTCCAAGGCAGTGTTGTTAGATCCTATATAGCGGAGAGTATCAAAGCGTAATTAGGATATGATTTTAATGAGATTGCAAAAACACATTATAAATCTTTAAATGTCGATCTTTACATTCATCCTCAAAAAGATTCAACGTATAACGGGTTTAATTCAGCCTATGGATTATTGTATTTCATCAGTGTTTATCCTACGAAGCAGTGGGGCGTCCATGGCCAGGATAGTAAAGATGCTGCATCTTAAATGTTCTCCCCTCACACCGCGACCGGTTCAAATCCAACTGGGAGCTCCACTTGTTAAGTGAGAAAGTGTTGATTATAACGGATGACAGGAGGTATACAGTACTGATTTTACCCAGGTAAATGGGGTGGTCTGTCTCTGCCACGAACAAATCGACCATAATATATGGCCTAACATATGCTAAAAATGACGTAAAAACACCATTCAAACAAACAAACAAAAACCATTCAAACAAATAAAACAAAGTACGAAGCAGTGAAGCCTAGTTCAAGTGGCTTACCAAAAAATGACACTCCCACAAAGTCCCACATATAGTCAAAAACAATGTTGCGTCAAACCCACAATATATTACAGAAACAACTAAAACAGTAACATGAACACATCTTGTTCAGTGGAATAACTAAATATGTAAACAATATAATTCAGTACACATATCACCTGGGAAGTAATGAAACTGGTGCAAAAACTCATTACTTAATTGATCCCATTCATATTTGTCATAAGCAAGGTCTAGAGAATTAGCTTTTGTCATATTAATTGCAAATCTACATTATGTCAGCATACTATAGAGAAATAATATCTGCAAATACTACATTTAATATACAATTTTGGTACTGGATATTGTAATTAATTACAATTTAATTGTTAACTAGTCATTATAGACTAAATATTAATGAATTAAATCACTTTAAACATAATTCATTTGATAAAGTTTGTATAACTTTTAAACATACACATTTTTATGTTTTGTCTTTGGAAAACACCCTCATTTTGCACAAATATAATTCTATTTTTCTATATACTAGTATTACATTGCAGGGAACTTATGTAACCAATATTTCTCACTTTCATTTCATTACGTGAGTTGCTAAGTAGCTGTTGGCACTTTTCCAGTTCCATTTGCTTTTCCTTTACAAATTCTCTCAAGTAACCCCCATACCAAGCAATTCAACGCATAGTATGAAAAATTCACAAAATTTAGGAACTATATTCCCCACACCACTCCAGAAATGGCGAAAATAGAATATTCCATCCACGACTTGCTGAGAGGAATTATAATAAACATCAGTGTTAAGAAACACTTTATATTGACCTCAATCTGGATGGTACCCGTGCCATCCGCACGGCAAGTTTGAGTGGGAATGGTTCAGGAATGTGTGAGTTATAGCACCAGTCACATGACTTCCAGGACAACCCTTGTATATTTCAATGAAATATTATCACAAAAAACGTCTGGCAAGTCTAACTAGGCTGATGTTTGATTATAACAACGATAGTGGTTTAGTGAAAGATCGTGCTGCCACAAACACATACTGATACCAACAATTTATATAGTCATTAAAAGTAATAACAATATAAGAATACAGTAACATCACCAACACCACTTCTTATGTGGATCCAATACAACGGATCTTCTCACTGACTCTAGTAATTTAACAGGTTTAATATATCCCAATATTAGACATACCCTTATCATTGGACATACATGATCCATTATACTTCACTATGTTAATTGAATTGAACTGGGTTTTACGGTGCACCAACACATGAAAGGTTATATGGCGCCTAACAGGAATGAACATGCCAGACTCATCCTCCATTTACATCAAGATAAAATATCGAGAATGGGCCTCGAACCTTCTAACCTGCAGAACTGCAGAGTTGCTGCAAATTCTATAGTAAACACTCCATTTACGATGGAGCCACGTTTCCACATTTGCATACGCGGTGTTATGATGAAGACCTTTAATGATCACTACGTTAATACTACTATGGTCCAGCTATAAGCTGCATACCAGCATATAGCAATGGACACTGCACTTGGTCGCCAAAGTGCTCGCTAACATCACCACACAGTGTGACAAAACAGGCCAAACGCGAAAAGTGACATTTGCGTGTAAAAAGAAATACTTCAATTACACCTATTTTGTTTCTTCTCTCATCTTGAACCTTAGCATTATCAAATGTCCTGACTCGAGAATTAATTTGAATATAATTGTAAGTGCCCTGAAGTAATAAGGAACAGTTACAGTTTTCAATATTAAAGTTGAAATAAATGGCGCTGCTTCAAATGTTATGTTGACAGAAAAGACCCAGGGTTACTTCCCCTGCATAAAATATGCTAGTAAAAGAAATGAAATGAAATGTGGTTTTACGTACTGTTAACACATCAAGTTATTTTTGGAAGGCATCCAGAGAGGGAGATCATGAAGAATGAGGTTTCTCATCACGCCTCGGCCAGCTACCGAGGCGGCTTGCGTGTAAAACAACAATTGAATTGAATTGGGTTTTAAGGCGCACCAACACATGAAAGGTTATATGGCGCCTAACAGGCTCATCCTCCATGTACATCGAGATAAAATATGGAGAATGGGCCTAGGACCTTCTCACCCTGAACTGCAGAGTTGCTGCAAATTCTATTGTAGACACTCCATTTACGCTGGAGCCACGTTTATTGTTTTTCTGCCACTGCTCTTAGTGATGCGAGTGAGATGGCACCTGAAACAATGCAGGGGTCATGAAGGAGACCTTTAATGAGCATGAACAAAAAATTACAAAATTAATATGAATGGTGGAGGGGGGGGGGGGGGGGGGGGGTCCTACCCATCTGCATGTGACGGTGTGTTTGCAGTGGTTGTATTCTACCCCGGCAACCACACGGGGGTAAAAGAAGAAATACCCCAAATATATGGTGATGGATCCCAGTGCCGAGGTTGACCCATTGTTGAGCACCGTAACAGTGTCACTGCAGAAGTATGATCATTAGGATTACACAAACCATAACCACAAACAATGTAAAATACAGAGGACCTTGCATGTGCTTATTTATTATTGAATTTATTAAAACATGTTGTCAAAACAATATTATTTAATGGCTTGCCGTTTAAAAAGCCTCAATGTGAGACACTACATTTTCACATAAGTCATAACATCCTATAACACCTAAACATTGACTGACGTTAAGTTATACACCAGTGAGCTATAACATTTATGTCACGGCTTTACTAGAATTGAATGTTGTTTAACGGCTCATCAACACAGTATAGGTTATTTAGAGCCGCCCCAGAGAGAGGGGAAGTATACATAGGAATCCGGGAATTGTGTCCTACTTTTATTATTGAATAGATTCCTATGGTTCTCCAACGTGCTCGGAGGATAGACCGATACACGGGACCGCCCGGTTTACGTCCCCATCCGACGGACGAGGATGGCTATACTACACTCCCAGAAGCCATTGTATGTCATATAAGATTGTAATATGCCATATAAGATTGTATGTCATATAAGATTGTATGTCATATAAGATTGTATGTCATATAAGATTGTATGCCATATAAGATTGTATGTCATATCAGATTGTATGTCATATAAGATTGTATGCCATATAAGATTGTATGTCATATAAGATTGTAAGTCATATAAGATTGTATCCCATATATAAGATTGTATGTCATATAAGATTGTATGCCATATACGATTGTATGCCATATAAGACTGTAAGTCATATAAGATTGTATTCCATATAAGATTGTATGCCATATACAATTGTAAGTAAGATTGTATGTCATATAAGATTGTATCCCATATAAGATTGTATGTCATATAAGATTGTATGTCATATAAGACTGTAAGTCATATAAGATTGTATCCCATATAAGATTGTATGCCATATAAGATTGTATGCCATATACGATTGTAAGTAAGATTGTATGTCATATAAGATTGTAAGTCATATAAGATTGTATGTCATATAAGATTGTATGCCATATAAGATTGTATGCCATATACGATTGTAAGTAAGATTGTATGTCATATAAGATTGTATCCCATATAAGATTGTATGTCATATAAGATTGTATGCCATATACAATTGTAAGTAAGATTGTATGTCATATAAGATTGTATGCCATATAAGATCGTATGTCATATAAGACTGTAAGTCATATAAGATTGTATCCCATATAAGATTGTATGTCATATAAGATTGTATGCCATATACGATTGTAAGTAAGATTGTATGTCATATAAGATTGTATGTCATATAAGACTGTAAGTCATATAAGATTGTATCCCATATAAGATTGTATGTCATATAAGATTGTATGCCATATACGATTGTAAGTAAGATTGTATGTCATATAAGATTGTATGTCATATAAGATTGTATGTCATATATGATTGTAGGTCATATAAGATTGTATGTCATAAGATTGTAATATGCCATATAAGATTGAATGCCATATAAGATTGTATGTCATATAAGATTGTAAGCCATATAAGATTGTATGTCACTCCCAGTAAGATTGTATGTCACTTCTTACTTCACTCCCAGTAAGATTGTATGTTATGTCACTTCCAGTAAGATTGTATGTCACTTCTTACTTCACTCTCAGTAAGATTGTATGTTATGTCACTTCCAGTAAGATTGTATGTCACTTCTTACTTCACTCCCAGTAAGATTGTATGTCACTCCCAATAAAATTGTAGGTCACTCCCACTATCATAGAACCATATTAATGGCATACATTTGTATATTCATAAATCAAAGCTAAGAACTAATACAATAACTAGAACTATCATGAAGGCGATAAATACCCCCGCTTTTTTATATAAATTCTAAGTAAAACCAATGTCAATGATTCTATAGAAAATTGCAGAATCAGAAACGTTTGATGCAGAGACACATCATATCATCATGTGTGAACTGTATGTCAAGTGTAATAACAATCCATAACACTTGTGAACTGTATGTAAAGTGTAATAACAATCTATAACACTTGTGAACTGTATGTCTAGTGTAATAACAATCTATAACACTTGTGAACTGTATGTCTAGTGTAATAACAATCCATAACAATTGTGAACTGTATGTCTAGTGTAATAACAATCCATAACACTTGTGAACTGTATGTCTAGTGTAATAACAATCCATAACACTTGTGAACTGTATGTCTAGTGTTATAACAATCCATAACACGTGTGAACTGTATGTCAAGTGTAATAACAATCCATAACACTTGTGAACTGTATGTCTACTGTAATAACAATCCATAACACTTGTGAACTGTATGTCTAGTGTAATAACATTCCATAACACTTGTGAACTGTATGTCAAGTGTAATAACAATCCATAACACTTGTGAACTGTATGTCTAGTGTAATAACAATCCATAACACTTGTGAACTGTATGTCTAGTGTAATAACAATCCATAACACTTGTGAACTGTATGTCATGTGTAATAACAATCCATAACACTTGTGAACTGTATGTCTAGTGTAATAACAATCCATAACACTTGTGAGCTGTATGTCTAGTGTAATAACAATCCACAACACTTTTGAAGTGAAATCCACATGAAGTTCATTATACAATATTAGTGTTATACAATTTTATAGTGGAGAATTGTATGACAAACAAAGGGACGTAAGTCTGCAATAAAGTAGGAAATCAACAATGTGTCATGTAGAGGGACATGCCATCAGTTGTTATGTGTATATGAAGTTTGGGAAAAATCAATTCGAAACTGTTTGAGAAATGCAAGTAATAGAAATGTCTTGCTTGACATGACGTTAACGGACAGCGTGATTCCTATATAGCCCCCACTTCACTTTGTGAAAACAGGGGTATAATTACAGTAAAATTTTTTATCAGTTTCTTTAAGCACATTAGATTCTATTACATATATCTATATAGATGAAATAAAAGTGAGCAAAATGTAAATAGGCTACATAAAGTAGTTTGGATGTTAACGCTCTATCACAAACCCTTTGTTTAATAATATAACCAGTTCTGTTACACATTTGAGTTCTGTCACTTGATTTACTCTTAAAACATATTGCGCATTTTAATTCTGGTGTTAAAGGGACATAACTTATAAGGCAATTTTGATTCTTAAATAAAAACATTGATGCATTAAGCTAGCTTTTCTACACAATTTGAATATAATGCTAATTATAAATAATAATTTCGAAACTATCAGAAAACAAATTATTTTGGTATTTTGCTTAATAAACTTGAGTATAAAACATCAACTATATAATAAACCTTAAGAGAAATTTATACAAATATTTATTACCCCGATAATTAATATTTACTCGCTTCTTCAAATATCTATATTTATAACCATACAGCATTATAACTGTATGCTTTACCCAAACAACAACTCCTAACCATAACTGAATTGGGTTTTAAGGCGCACCAACACATGAAAGGTTATATGGCGCCTAACCGGTATGCACATGCCAGGCTCATCCTCCATGTACACCGAGATAAAATATGGAAAATGGGCCTAGAACCTTCTCACCCTGAACTGCAGAGTTGCTGCAAATTCTATCGTAGAAACTCCATTTACGCTGGAGCCACGTTTATTGTTTTTCTGCCACTGCTCTTTTGATGTGAGCGAGATGGCACTTGAAACAATGCAGGGATCAACAAGTCCATGCACATGCCAGGCTCATCCTCCATGTACATCGAGATAAAATATGGAAAATGGGCCTAGAACCTTCTCACCCTGAACTGCAGAGTTGCTGCAAATTCTATCGTAGAAACTCCATTTACGCTGGAGCCACGTTTATTGTTTTTCTGCCACTGCTCTTTTGATGTGAGCGAGATGGCACCTGAAACAATGCAGGGATCAACAACTCCTAACCATAACATACAGTGATTATAACCTGTAAGATTTTAACCATACATCCATTATATTATAACCTATAGCATAGCCTTAAAACAATCTTAGCACAGATGAAGGTATAACATTTGGGGGATGTATAGCATTGGCAAGAATGGAGTACCAAGACCGTATAGACACATTCGCCTACCATTGTTCCCATATTGTCCCCAGTCCGAAGTGTTGGGTACAGCCTTCATCACCAAACTCTGCAATAGTCACATGATATATGCTCTTATGTTGTACAGCCTTGGTACAAAATATGGAAGAAAATAATGACCATGGCTAATGTAGCATGATGACATTACCGTTAAATTAATTATCAACTTAATTAGTTGTTTACTACCAAAAACTATTGCGATATGTTTGTCTAGGCATTTTTTGCAATAGAAGAAATACAAATGTATCAAAATAATTTATACCGGTACTGAAAAATGAAATGAAGAAATCCCTCCCAAATGTCTGAGAAACTCAATTCGAGTCAGATATAGTGATTTTAGGCTAAGGCTTGAAATAGGGAGTTTTTTTTATCAGACTAAGTTATGCATTATTTACTTTTGAAATAGTTTCATTTTTATAGTTTTTTAACATGAATTTAAAAAAAAAGGAGATTTTGTAATTTTTATAATTGGATACACAATTACACTGTAGGGTGAAGAAACGGAGATCACTGCAACTATTCGGGGAATAGGTATTTAAATATAGGATAATCACCCAGTTTGCCTGATATTTGCGAGTGGCATTCCGTAATACACAGCTAACTCCTTGACGAACCTCCAGAAACCGACCTGGCAAACTATTGTAAACGATGCAAGATGTTTTTGGTAGTAAACAACTGTTACGCAAAGTACTGAAACAGGGAATTTTCACTGAACATTAAGAACAAACAATTAATGTGATATTTTATTTTATTTTTTCGCATATTTTTAGTCACTTTTTTTTTGTAAAATTCATCTTACAGTTAATTTACTGTCAACTTCACACCTAACTTTCACATGAAAAACATTTTTTTATGCGAGCTGAACATGATTATGCAAATTTCAGATGTGGAAAAACTCATGGAATTTTCATTGTAAAAATCATTCCTATACTTGAAAATACGTATAATGCTTTTCATAATGCTTTTCAGTTTATAAACTGAACAAAAAATGAATACTTAAAGAGTAAATAAGACACATTTAAAAGACAGGTCATTCACAGATAAAGAAACAAGTTACACAGTACTACACAGTTGCATTCCTTGAGTAATGCATTCAGAATAACTTTCCTCTTGAATGCAGAGTTACTGTTCTTGGATGCAGAGCCATCTAGTGGTAGATCTCTGAGAATGTAGGAGAAGAAAACTCTAGTGGAAGAATGGTGGTTGATGCAGACGGCAGACATCTAGTAGTAAATGCAGGTAAATGCAGGTGTATAAGGAAGGTAATTCATGCAGCTTTAGTCTGACAGGCCAAACTGAAGTTATCTAACCTTTGTACCTGGAATGCCAAAGGGAAGAATAAATTTGTTTGCCTTTAAAATGGGTTGGTTTAAGATAAATGGTATTGAAAATGCAGTCAATTTAGAACAAACAATAGCTGTAAATATTGTCTTATTTTTTATTCAAAATACTTCATCAATTACAAGTACTTTGCTCCAATTAGTCCCTAAAATATATTCAAAGGCAAAACACAGCATCCTATTTTTTTCATACCATGTATCATCATGTAAACTACATTAGCATGATAATTACTGCTCAGTACTCTCAATTTTAGACTTTTTTCTCGTAATTGATTGAACATATATATTCCTTATGTATCTGGTGACAGTGAGAGCAGAGAGCCAAGACAGAATGACATGTTGAATAAAGTACTCTGGAGAAAGAATGTCCAGTATAAAGCATTCCTGCAAATTCCTGGCTAATTAAATGTTGGGTCTATTCAAGCTCTCACTAGTGTAAACATATACTATTTTATGGGCAAACAAATTTACTTTTCCTTTGGCCTAAATATTAAGACCAATAAGGTTAAAAACATGTATAATAAGCACCTACATCTCGTTGTTTAATCCCTGAAATCTGTTTAATACTTTTATAACCATTCCAGTAGCACTGAACATGTTTGCATGTATGAAATAAAAGCTAAAGCTCTTTATTATTAAGTGATAAAAAGCAAATAATATATTTAAAGGACAACAGAAAAAAAATATTACCAGCAGATGACTGAAAAGTCTGTAATAACCGAATGCAAAAGTCAGCATTCCACTAATTTTAAATATATATAGACATTTTTTTTTGTCTTAATTGGCATTATAACTAGGAATATAACAAAACTAGATGGGTGTTCCACAGAACACGTGTTTTGCTTGTCAGCGCTTTGTCAGTATAACAAGGATTTTTGGACCAAGATAAATGACCTTGACAAACTGGCCTGACAAAGTTTTCGTGAAGAAAAAAAATGAGTATTTTAACCCATATAATGACCTTCAGTGTGTCCTTGACTGACCTTTATATTTTAGTATGGCCATGTCGATGTTGCCATGACAAGTGTATATTGAAAGATTGATGAAAAATAAAAAGAATTGAGAAATTATAGCCAAAGGTAAGTTTTCGTGAAAAAAAAAGAAAGAGTATTTAACCCATATAATGACCTTCAGTGTAACCTTGACCTTTATATTTTAGTATGGTCATGTCGATGTTGTCATGATGAGTATATACTGAAAGTCTGATGAAGAAATATGAAGAAATGAGGAAGTTATAACCAATGTTAAGTTTTTGTGAAGAAAATGAGTATTAAACCCATATAATGACCTTCAGTGTGACCTTGACCTTTATATTTTAGTACGGTCATGTCGATGTTGTCATGATGAGTATATATTGAAAGTTTTATGAAGAAATATGAAGAAATGAGAAAGTTATAGCCAACATTAAGTTTTCGTGAAGAAAAAAAACAAGAGGTCAATGACCTTGAAGCTCTACTGATTGATTTTGATTTCAGGAAGTAGTCGCTACAAACTTATTTTTTAAAAATCTATTTTTAGCTGTGGCGGCCATCTTGAATTTCTGGCCGATCTGAAATTTTGCTAGGATCAATTAGACATTAACAGCAACATTCCTGTAAAGTTTCATGAAAATCCGCCAAGTAGTTTCAGGAGTAGTCGCTACAAGTTTTTACTATATAACTCTATGTAAACAAAGATGGCCGCTGGCAGCCATGTTTAACGTCGAATCAAAACGATTTTTGACAAGGACCAACATCATGTCATGCTGATCATTTTAGAAAAAGTCCCATATCAATATCACTTAGAGTTTTCAAGAAGTAGTCGCTACAAACTTGTTTTTTAAAAACCTATTTTTAGATTTGATGGCCATCTTGGATTTCAAATCAACATGAATTTTTGCTAGGATCAACTAGACTTCATGGGCAACATTTCTGTAAAGTTTCATGAAAATCCATTCAGTAGTTTCAGAGGTGTAGTCGCTATAAAAAAAAGTTTACGGACAGACAGACGGACGGCCGGCCGGCCGGACATACAACGGACGCCGCACCACGGCATAAGCTCTGCTGATCTCTGATCAGTCGAGCTAAAAATTAGTATTTAACCCAAATAATGACCTTTAGTGTGACCTTCACATTTTGGTATGGTCATGTCGATGTTGGCATGGTGAGTATATATTGAAAGTTTGATGAAGAAATATGAAGAAATGAGAAAGTTATATCCAACGTTAAGTTTTCGTGACGTATTAACGGACAGACTGACGGACGTCAAAGTGATCCCTGTGTATCGTTTTTTTCTTCGAAAAGGCGACACAATGAAAATAAAATTAAAAATAATGTTATTATTAATATCCCTTCTTCAACCAACTACAAATGTATCTGAGAGACAAAAAGCCGAAGCTTAAAACATTTCGGCTAATTTTCACACAATTAAATACAAACTCAATATGATACAAAAGACACAAAATTAACATTTATTTATTATTTTAGTTTACATATTTGATACCACAACTACGTTAATATGATAAGAGTCCTAACCACCAGACCAAGTCCCACCCAATGGTGACCTAGACCTTAAAGACAAAATATTCTTTTTGGTTAAAGTTTTTTGTTTAAAGTTTTGGTTCATTAGTTCTGGTTAAGCTTTCTTTATCTGAAACCATCAAAGATATTGATTTTACACTATGCCTAGATAGTCACTACGTAAACCCTACCCATCTGCCCAAGCCCCAACCTATCAAATGACCTGGACATGGGCCTTATACAATAATTTGTAGTATTTACGCAAGAGATTATTAAGCTAGGGCATAACCCTGTTGAAGGTCCATACCCAGTTTCAAAGCAATATCTATTACCGTTTTGGAGAAAAAATGGTTAACAAATACTTAACCGAGTGTCGACTCTGCCAGTCAGCAAAATAATCGCCATGTCCCAAAAAAAAGATACATTTTGCTTTAAGAAATGTCCAGCTGGTTTATATTATGGTTTATTTGGATTCTTGACAGGGGACATGGGCTCACATTCCCTGCCTGGAAATTATATTCACCCAAGCTGTTACGTGAGTGGGGATATATTTTCCAGGCTGGGAATGTGAGTCCATGTCACCAGTCAAGAATCCAAATAATGAATTTGTCATACTTTAAAGTTGTTACTACTTATAGTAAAAAACAACAACTGTAAACACATTTTCTAAATGTTTATGCGCATGGCGCATGAACGTCGAAGCAAATAGTCGGCAGTTCCACAACGAATCGGCAGCGTAGTCTCTAATCGCGAGACGTAGACATGGTCTTATGTCTACAATGCACTGACCAATCAACTTGTTTAAACATGTGGAGAACAGGACTTGAAAAACATTGATATAGACTCACTGTAGGTCTCAATCAGCAAATATTCAACCAGCACAGAGTTGAAAACCAGGAGCAAATGATCGATTTCTTATCTAATACTGCATTTCATAGATTTAAATAGTTGAGAGATTTGCATACAAAAACTTTAGTCTTCTACCAAGCCTTTCATCATTTAACCAATTTTCTATACAGTTGCGTACCCGCAAATATTTCGTTTTGATAGTTGGAATAAGATGCAATTATGATTAAGGGTTTTGTTAATACAAGTTCTTATGTTAACATGTTTGACTGAAGAAACCAAACTGCACAATTTCACAACCAGTGATTCTAGTCAGCTTAACTCATTTAAGGTGTTTATAAAATATTGCATACATAAAATGGCAGCTAGGAAGAAAAATAACAAACACAGATGGTGTGCCAGGCTAATTACATGGTGGCGAAACTCCGTGAATTTTAATTAAAAAAATTATCAACAAAGCTCTTGATTCAGATATGTTTTTAATATATAACAAGTTTTGTTCAACTAAAGCATAACTACCCTTACAAAGTAAGCCATTTTCCTAAGCCACAAAAGATAATTTGATTCTTCCAGTATTTTCGGATATTAGCACTCCCAAAATGCATACGGTCATATGCTTTCTTTCATATACAAGTCTTTGGGATGGCCAATCTCAAAAATTACTAGAGGAATTGAATTGCCTTTTGTAGCAGACAAAAGAGCTCACTTGTTAAGAAGCAGTACATATAGCTATTCATACCTCTGGTAAAGGGAGGTCATTCACAGCACGGGAGAGACAGAGACTGACATATGTAAATATGTCTACTATATAAAGACTGTACAACAAAACACACTAACAGTTTATTACATCCAGTGACAATTCTTGTCAGTCATAGAAAAAAATGGTATAACCCTTTTGTTGCCATTGACCAGAGCACATCCGACACCAGTCAGTGTTACACATGATAATTACGTTTCTCAATAAATCAATATACGTACTTCTCGAGACAGATTTATTTAAACTCACATAACAATAACTAATTATCAAGTCAGTGAACATTCTTCCTGAAGTTTGAGCCAAGTCGATACAGTGGTTAATTGTTTCGATAATCTTATAATGTCTTCGCTTATATCAGTCGTAATTTTCGTGTTCCAATGGAACACTGACAGCACAATTCTGTGACAGCCTGTCACTGAACTGAGCTCCGCCATTCAAAATATCTCTAGCAGTAGCCCCTTACTTGGTTACAAAGTCTAAAATGGTATTACTGGTACATCCAGGATGAAATTGGTGATGAAGCTGATTAAATGTTATCGAACACACTGAACCACATCCAAGAGCATAAAAACATGATATTGGTTATAATGACAAGACGACAGAGACTGGAACCAGTATGGAAGACATACAGATATATGGTAACTACAGCTACAGAAGAACCAAGTACATAATAGTGTTTAATTAACATTGCAGGTAAATAAATGCACAAATATGCATGTATGAAGTAGGTACAAGGTAAACAAGACTAAACTAGATGATTTAAAGGGCAAGGAAGAAATGAAGAAGAACAGGGTGGTTTTATTCAAGAGGCATTTCATCATCTTATAATGTCTTCAAACTCAAAACGTACTTCTTTAATTTGTTTTGAGATATAGCAATTTAATGTGGCATTAAATATGTATCATTCAGTAAGTGACCTCTGAGCAGGATGAATATATGGATGATATTCCAGGAGGAGCAAAACAACACTGGACAGAGATGGGGCTAAAACGACACTGGACTGAAATGGGGCAAAATACTATAATGGCCAAAGACTTGGCTAAAACTGACTACGGAAAGAGAAGGGTTACAACCACAATGGACAGAGATGGATGGACAGAGATGGGGCCAAACCCACAATGGACGTAGATGAGGCTAAAACTACAATGGCCAGAGATGGGCTAAAACCACAATGTATATAGATGGATAGACAGAGATGGGGTTAAAACCAAAATGGTCAGAGATGCGACCAGAAACACAATGAACAGAGATGGGCCTAAAACCACAATGGACAGAGATGGACTAAAACCACAATGAACAGAGATGGGCCTAAAACCACAATGGACAGAGATGAGGCTAAAACCACAATGGACAGAGACGAGGCTAAAACCACAATGGACAGAGATGAGGCTAAAACCACAATGGACAGAGATGAGGCTCAAACAACAATGGACAGAGATGAGGCTAAAACAACAATGGACAGAGACAAGGCTAAAACCATAATGGACAGAGACGATGCTCAAACCACAATGGACAGAGACGAGGCTAAAACCACAATGGACAGAGATGAGGCTCAAACCACAATGGACAGAGATGAGGCTAAAACCACAATGGACAGAGACGAGGCTAAAACCACAATGGACAGAGACGAGGCTAAAACCACAATGGACAGAGACGAGGCTAAAACCACAATGGACAGAGACGAGGCTAAAACCACAATGGACGGAGATTGGGTTAAAACTACAATGGACAGAGATGAGGCTCACAGGGATGGGGCTCACAACACACAATGGAAATAGATCGAGCTCTACCCCAATATAGGTAGAGATGGGACTCAAATCCACTATGGACAGACATGGTGCTTTTAACACACAATGGAAATAGACTGAGCACTATAAACCCAATATAAGTAGAGTAGGGACTCAAATCCACTATGGACAGAGATGGGGCTCAAACCCAATATCGACAGAGTTGGGGCTCAAATCCACGATAGAAAGAGATGGGGATCGAACCCAATAGGGCACATATGGGACTCAAACCCACTATGGTTACAGACGGGGCTCATAACCAATATTGACCGAGTTGGGGCTCAAAATCCACCATGGAAAGAGGTCACATTATACCACTGGGCAAAGATTCAAACTTGTAAAAAACAGCAGTCATCTTATACCACTGAGCTATGAAGGTGCCTCAGAGAGACTAAAACATAACGACTTACCGTGTTTTTTAAATGGAGCATTCTGGAAGGGGTCTGTAGAGGAGTCGGACCCAGACATCACTAAATCCTCTCGACTTTTTACATTCGATATACCTGAGGTAATGGAAGAAAATAAAATTATAATAATTAAAATGTTCGTTATTAAATAATACTAGAACATAATTCTCTGACACATAATAAATTTCCATGCTTTCTAATTTTTACTAACTTGATTTATATATAATTATTATTCTTAGACTAGTGCATTATAGTTTTTGTCACAAATTAGAAGTTTTAAATTTTAATTTTCCAACTGTGATAAAAATGAGCACGATATACTTATTTCCCAACTTTAAAAAAAAAGAGCAGCAAACAATAAATGATGGGGACAATAGATAGGTCACTTCATTGGTGCCAGAAACAACTGCGGCAAACTCACTACTATTTGAGCCACGTCTCAGCTTGTCAAACTCTGCACCAAATATGGAGTCTTCTGTCTCGTTACAAAACGTGTCCTCTTCAAATGGGTTCCACTCACTCACATCCATGGATAGGGTTCGTGTCATACCAGACCTGCAAATGCAGCACACCCAAGTGAACAACTTATGAAAATACAGTTACCATGTAAGAATTGACAAATATATTTAATAATTTAAAAGCAAACTTTTTTTTCTAAAATTAAAGATATTGAAAAATATTTCTGTAAAAACTATATATGGAGTATTTCTGGAAAAGTTAATACTGATAATTGGCTTATTAATACGAAATAAAAAATATCATAATAAGTAGCAAAGAATCCAAAGAATTGGATGAAGAGTTGATGGTACTAGTTGAGGTAAGAATGGCCATATCAGAGAAGCTTACTCACTTCGGTGCAGAGTTGATGGTACTAGTTGAGGTAAGAATGGCCATATCAGAGAAGCTTACTCACTTCGGTGCAGAGTTGATGGGACTAGGTGAGGTAAGAATGGCCATATCAGAGAAGCTTACTCACTTGGATGAAGAGTTGATGGGACTAGTAGACTCACGTGGACGGGGAGTGATGGGACTAGTATACTCACGTGGATGGGGAGTGATGGGACTAGTATACTCACTTGGATGAGGAGTTGATGGGACTAGTATACTCACTTGGAGGGGAGTTGATGGGACTAGTATACTCACTTGGATGGGGAGTGATGGGACTAGTATACTCACTTGGATGGGGAGTGATGGGACTAGTATACCCACTTGGATGGGGAGTGATGGGACTAGTATACTCACTTGGATGAGGAGTGATGGGACTAGTATACCCACTTGGATGGGGAGTGATGGGACTAGTATACCCACTTGGATGGGGAGTGATGGGACTAGTATACTCACTTGGATGAGGAGTTGATGGGACTAGTATACTCACTTGGATGGGGAGTGATGGGACTAGTATACTCACTTGGATGAGGAGTTGATGGGACTAGTATACTCACTTGGATGGGGAGTGATGGGACTAGTATACTCACGTGGATGGGGAGTGATGGGACTAGTATACTCACGTGGATGGGGAGTGATGGGACTAGTATACTCACGTGGACGGGGAGTGATGGGACTAGTATACTCACGTGGATGGGTAGTGATGGGACTAGTAGACTCACGTGGACGGGGAGTGATGGGACTAGTATACTCACTTGGATGAGGAGTTGATGGGACTAGTATACTCACTTGGATGGGGAGTGATGGGACTAGTATACTCACTTGGATGGGGAGTGATGGGACTAGTATACCCACTTGGATGGGGAGTGATGGGACTAGTATACCCACTTGGATGAGGAGTTGATGGGACTAGTATACTCACTTGGATGAGGAGTTGATGGGACTAGTATACTCACTTGGATGAGGAGTTGATGGGACTAGTATACTCACTTGGATGGGGAGTTGATGGGACTAGTATATCCACCTGGATGGGGAGTGATGGGACTAGTATACTCACTTGGATGAGGAGTTGATGGGACTAGCATACTCACTTGGAGGGGAGTTGATGGGACTAGCATACTCACTTGGATGGGGAGTTGATGGAACTAGCATACTCACTTGGATGGGGAGTTGATGGGACTAGCATACTCACTTGGATGGGGAGTTGATGGGACTAGTCTACTCACTTGGATGGGGTGTTGATGGGACTAGCATACTCACTTGGATGGGGAGTTGATGGGACTAGCATACTCACTTGGATGGGGAGTTGATGGGACTAGTTGTTGCAGACTTGGATTTGTGATCACAAAACACACTGAGACTCTCTCCGGAACCACTGGTATAGGCCCTAAATGCACTACCCCGGCCACCCATCTTGTACCCGGACGTATCGCTGACATTCCGACGATGACCTCGGTTATTTTTAGGAGACGTTGGTGGGGTTAAGGATATAAGAGGTTGAGCATCACCCTGTTAACAAGAACACAATATTTAGAGGAATAAAACAAACCTTCAAATCAAATATGGTGACAATTCAAAAACCTTCACAAATTGTACATTTTTCAATAATCAAGAGCAATGACTAAGGGTATAGAGTGCTAGTAAATAGGGTAGTCTGCTTCTACCACAAAAAAAATCGACTGTCATAGATTATGGAACATGTGCTTAGAATGACGTAAAACACAAACATAAACAAGAGTGCGCTTTCAGAATACAGGCAGCGGAAACTAAAATAAACTTCTCTCGATTAATATTTCTTGTTATGTGATGCACAAACTTGTTGTTATATACCAAGTGTATGGTAACAAAAAAAATTGTCAGACTGAAATAAAAATAGTTTAACCAACTATCATAAAAGTCTTGAAATAAAAAAGATTATTCTGGGATATAAATTATTACATGGCTGAAAAAGTAATCTATACTTTAATAACCGGACAGTCATACTATACAGCTACTCAATCGTCTCTGACTCAAGCGGATTTGTAACCGGAGGCCCGGGTTCAATCCTCCGCGGCGCCACTGAGTTCTGTCGGTGTGTTCTTGGGCAACACTTTCCCTTAGCCTCGTCCACCGGATGGGGACGTACACCGGGCGGTCCCGTGTATAGGTCTATCCTCCGAGAACCATAGGAATCTATTCGATAATAAGAGTAGGGCAGGTTCCCGGATTCCTATGTATCCTTCCCCGCTCTCTGGGGCGGCTCTAAATAACCTATACTGTGTTGATGAGCTGTTAAACAACATTAAATTCTGACTCTAAATGAAGTGTCCCCTGTAACTAGAAACTATCTTATCACTAAATAACAGTGTACACCATTCTGATGCTTACTTTTTTGCGAGGTTTCGGAGGTTTAGTAGGTGGCGGTCCGGGAGGTTTCTTAAACTCCTTCACTTGGAATGTTGCTTTATTGTTCAGACTTAAGTTTGGATTTCCCACTGACGTGTCACTATCACTAAACACTATCAGCTGTCCCTCGTTTCCCCCACCCTGCCCAGTGTCAAGCCCCTGGGGTATGTAGCCTCGTCCATCATTAATAACAGAGGTGACTGTGGTGGAGGGGGTAGAGAAGTTCTGAGTGTCCACCAGACTAGAAATATTCTGTTGTTGTTGATATTGAAGCCTCTCCTGTGTAAGGAGGTTAAATTGGTCCTCATCAGATGACTGAGATGTTTGTTGTTGTTGTTGTTGTTGCTGATGCTGCTGCTGCTGCATCATGTACTGTTAAAATAAAGTTAAATTTTAGAAAACACATTAATCACTTTAAAACTTGGGTTGCTTCACTGCCAATACAATAAGTACAATTTGGGTTGCATCCCTGCTAGTACAATTTGGGTTGCTTCCCTGCAAGTACAATTTGGGTTGCGTCACTGCCAATACAATTAGGGTTGCTTCACTGCCAACACAATTTGGGTTGCTCACTGCCAATACAATTTGGGTTGCTTCCCTGCCTATAAAATAAGTACAATTTGGTTGCTTCCCTGCCAGTACAATTTGGGTTGCTTCACTGACAATACAATAAGTACAATTTGGGTTGCTTCCCTGCCAATACAATGAGTACAATTTGGGTTGCTTCACTGCCAATACAATAAGTACAATTTGGGTTGCTTCACTGCCAAAACAATAAGAACAATTTGGGTTGCTTCACTGCCAATACAATAAGACAATTTGGGTTGCTTCACTGCCAATACAATGAGTACAATTTGGGTTGCTTCACTGCCAATACAATAAGTACAATTTGGATTGCTTCACTGCCAATACAATAAGTACAATTTGGGTTGCTTCACTGCCAATACAATAAGTACAATTTGGGTTGCTTCCCTGCCAATACAATGAGTACAATTTGGGTTGCTTCACTGCCAATACAATAAGTACAATTTGGATTGCTTCACTGCCAATACAATAAGTACAATTTGGGTTGCTTCCCTGCCAATACAATGAGTACAATTTGGGTTGCTTCACTGCCAATACAATAAGTACAATTTGGGTTGCTTCACTACCAATACAATGAGTACAATTTGGGTTGCTTCACTGCCAATACAATAAGTACAATTTTGGTTGCTTCACTGCCAATACAATAAGTACAATTTGGGTTGCTTCACTGCCAATACAATAAGTACAATTTGGGTTGCTTCACTGCCAATACAATAAGTACAATTTGGGTTGCTTCACTGCCAATACAATGAGTACAATTTGGGTTGCTTCACTGCCAATACAATAAGTACAATTTGGATTGCTTCACTGCCAATACAATAAGTACAATTTGGGTTGCTTCACTGCCAATACAATAAGTACAATTTGGATTGCTTCACTGCCAATACAATAAGAACAATTTGGATTGCTTCACTGCCAATACAATAAGTACAATTTGGGTTGCTTCACTGCCAATACAATAAGTACAATTTGGATTGCTTCACTGCCAATACAATAAGAACAATTTGGATTGCTTCACTGCCAATACAATAAGTACAATTTGGGTTGCTTCACTGCCAATACAATAAGTACAATTTGGGTTGCTTCACTGCCAATACAATGAGTACAATTTGGGTTGCTTCACTGCCAATACAATAAGTACAATTTGGGTTGCTTCACTGCCAATACAATGAGTACAATTTGGGTTGCTTCACTGCCAATACAACAAGTACAATTTGGATTGCTTCACTGCCAATACAATAAGAACAATTTGGATTGCTTCACTGCCAATACAATAAGTACAATTTGGGTTGCTTCACTGCCAATACAATAAGTACAATTTGGGTTGCTTCCCTGCCAACACAATTTGGTTTGCTTCACTGCCAATACAATAAGAACAATTTGGGTTGCTTCACTGCCAATAAAATAAGTACAACTTGGGTTGCTTCACTGCCAATACAATAAGTACAATTTGGGTTACTTCACTGCCAATACAATAAGTACAATTTGGGTTGCTTCACTGCCAATACAATGAGTACAATTTGGGTTGCTTCACTGCCAATACAATAAGTACAATTTGGGTTGCTTCCCTGCCAATACAATGAGTACAATTTGGGTTGCTTCACTGCCAATACAATAAGTACAATTTGGGTTGCTTCACTGCCAATACAATAAGTACAATTTGGGTTGCTTCACTGCCAATACAATAAGAACAATTTGGGTTGCTTCACTGCCAATAAAATAAGTACAACTTGGGTTGCTTCACTGCCAATACAATAAGTACAATTTGGGTTACTTCACTGCCAATACAATAAGTACAATTTGGGTTGCTTCACTGCCAATACAATGAGTACAATTTGGGTTGCTTCACTGCCAATACAATAAGTACAATTTGGGTTGCTTCCCTGCCAATACAATGAGTACAATTTGGGTTGCTTCACTGCCAATACAATAAGTACAATTTGGGTTGCTTCACTGCCAATACAATAAGTACAATTTGGGTTGCTTCACTGCCAATACAATAAGTACAATTTGGGTTACTTCACTGCCAATACAATAAGACAATTTGGGTTGCTTCACTGCCAATACAATAAGAACAATTTGGGTTACTTCACTGCCAATACAATAAGACAATTTGGGTTGCTTCACTGCCAATATGGGTTGCTTCACTGCCAATACAATAGGTACAATTTGCATACCGAAATTAAATTTATTTAAAATTTTGATAATTCACTGAATTTTATGTATCTTACCCTTTTGAGAGGAAATGGTCAAAAGCTTCACACAAACAAAGTAAGATTTGCATTTCTTTTCTCTAACTACCCAGGCCTTCCTTTCAGTTAAGAGAGGCTTACAGTTTAAATTCATATTTGCACAGTGCCACAATACAAGCCACTGAAAATGAACACAATGACTTGCAACTCATGCATTTCATTTCACGCCCTGCAAGAAAATATAAATATTATTGGAGAACAAAAAGTCACATGGTCATAAAGCAATCGTGCAAGTTTAGCCAATCCCCTGTATTTATGTGTATATTGACAGACCGTTATGGTCAAAATCATGACATTTTGTTAGCCGGAAGGCAACGGGACAGAAAACAGTGTACTGCTGCTATATAAACAATATGGCCGTTAGCCACACGTTTTGATGTATGATTTGCATTGCATTTTTGTTATTTACAATACAGATGAAGGTTTTATCACTGCTATCCTTTAAATAAACTATAGATGGCTAAATGACATTGCAAAACTTTGATAACATTTTGAATGCAAACTCGTTTTGGCAGTAATCTAAGGCGCATTATGCTAGGATGACGCAACCAATATGGTGATCTTCTAGATACATTCGAGTTACACTTCGTAGAAGTGAACGAGATATGTGGCAAATGGGTCATAAAGCTATTCCCTTGATATTCTAATGTCTGTGTATTTATTATGGTTTTACTTCAATCTGACAAACCTGTTTTTGTTGCTGCAGAGCCAATTGTTGCTGTAACTGCTGTTGATGCTGCAGCTGCTGTTGATACTGCTGCTGCTGCTGAAGTTGTTGTTGCTGTACATGGTACTGGTGGTATTGCTGACTGGTGTATACCGGCTGGGGTTGGCCGTAGTACTGAGGCTGCTGGGGCATGGCGCTTGGTTGAGTGTAGTAGGCCTGCAACCACACAAACAAAGGATAATTGTTAGTCCCCACATTCAGTTTCTCGCTCGGCCCTCTATTGTTCCTGAGTCAAGTTCCCACAAACATTGCCCATGTGCTCTGTTGTTAGAATTGTTTGTGGGACAACACACGCTTTTGGTTCAGGTGTAAATGCCTAGTGTACATTTAATTGGCTCAAATCTCTGGTGGATACAAGCTTGTTTTGAACTAAATGGGGATTTGATGACACATTTACATATATGCAGTTATCAGGGCTGTTTCCTCAGAAATACGATACCTAGAAATACATTACGTTGGTGTGATGATTCTACGCCTTAACATAGAAACTGTATCTTTTAATATCTATATCTTTTACAGTGTCCCTAAACTTTCGGAACAACCCATACACACATATATATATATATCAAGGTTACTTCATTTGGTATGGATCTATGGTATTCTGTCAAACTTCATTAAACATTTTTAAAAAAAGATTAAGAAATGTCCCACTGTGTTTCTTTGCCATACTTCATATTTCAGGCATACGTCACCTGTTGCCAAACAAATACACACATACTACATATTCCCCAATGTGTGAAAACTATACACAACATACTTGAGCCTGTGGTATATTCATTGATGCATTAGCTTGCTGGTGAAGATACTGTTGTTGTTGTTGTTGCTGCTGCTGCTGCTTCTGCTGCTGCTGCTGCTGCTGCTGCTGCTGCTGCTGCACCACTTGTGCCTGTGTTGACGTATCTGAAAAAGACAAAAACTTAACAATGCAATGGTGTATCTTTATATAATATAGACAGATAATATTAAATCCTATTCGTCTATGGCTCAGCTGAATTCACAACTTGAGGATGGTTAGTTCAATTTTCAACAAGTCAATCAATTTCTTTTGTAACTGAAATACCCACACATAACACCAAAGAAATAAGCGAAAAACTCACTGCATTCTTGAATTTCAAAAAGATAGGACATTTAAAAAGGAAAAAAAAACATTAACATGAGTCCATAAATCATAACCACCATACCTGTGGTACTGTTTGCTTGTGGACGTCTTCGAGGAGCAATGGAAGTTTGAACTGGCGGGGCCAGCACACTGGCAGTTGCAGCACCATGTCCTTTGGGTCTCTGACGTGGGGCCACAGATGTAGCCTCAACAGAGGTACCAGGCGTTGGCCTGAAATGAAATTATCAGATTCAGCATTAATTCTTTTATATATCTGAAAGTTCCTTGAGAGAAACAATACAGATTTACCGACAATGTCACTGTAACTGGAACGTCAATGCCCAGCTCTGCTTTATGGATAGTAAGATTACAGCATCATTGGAGAAGGCAAGTAGGTCAAGGATTGTCACAGGTTTGAACTTTTGGGCAGAATGTTAAGAATGCATCAAGATGTATTTATGCTTGAAGTTTGAAAATGTAGAATTTATTTCACATAAAAAACAAAAAAAACTTTTGAGTCAAATTGTACCGAACTTTTGTATATAAAGGGCACAGTTTCTGCCACAGAAGTATTCTTTCTGATATTATGTTTACATCAATAGTGTTTTATTACTGTCACATACTATATGCCTGACGATATAATACAGTACTAAATTCTTCATCAGTCTTTTCACATGAACCTAATTTGGCGATACGATCATAATACAATCATGATACATGGCTTACTATCGCGATAGTATCATGATACACAGCTGCTGGCAATACCCAGCCCTATTATGTATAGTAGTTTCCAAGATAAAAGCTTACATACGATGCTTTAAGCAAATTTGCTATAAAGTATTAAAGGGGCCATAATTGTTTTAGATAGGGATGGGTACCTACTATATATACATGATATCACAGTAGAAATGGAACCAGTCTGATCTTAAAATGAACAAGAAATCAGTAGAACCGATGGATGCTCCCCGAAGAAAGGCACACGTGAAATACAATCGGATGGAAAATGTAGGATGAGTTGAGCTTATAAGCTTTATATTTTTTAAAAAATTGCCAAGTGCCATAACTCCCCCAATTTTTTTTTAACCAAAACATCCTGACAATATGCGCTACTAGAAATAATACTGATAGTTTCATGGATATCAGATGAAAAACTGGAGGAGTTGAGCGGACAAGCTTTAGAACTGAAAAACTTCAATGTCCTGTAACTCTGCCAAAAATCATTCAACTGGAACGTCCTAAAAACATGCACTACTAGGCATCATACTGATACTTCATGTGAAGTTTCGTGGAAAAGCTTTAGAATCGAACGTCCAAGTCCAGTAACTCCGCTAAAAATCATACATCTGGAATGTCCTGACAATATTTGCTACTAGACATCATCATGATAATTCCTGTGAAGTTTCATGAAAACTGGATGAAAAACATAGGTGTTGAGTGGACAAGCTTTAGAAGCGAAAAACCTTGAAGTCCCGCAACTCCTCCAAAAATCATTCAACCTGACAATATGTGCTACTAGACATCATACTAATACTTTCTGTGAAGCTTCATGAAAATCGAATAAAAAACGTAGGAGTTGAACGGAGAAGTTATATAATCGAAAAACTTCCCAGTATCTTCTCTGTCAAAAATCATTCATCCAGAACATTCTGACATTATGCACTACTAGACATCATACTAATACTTCCTGTGAAGTTTCATGAAAATTGGATGGAAAACATAGGAGGAGTTGCATGGACAAGCTTTAGAATCGAAAAACTTTTAAGTCCCGTAAATCTGCCAAAAATCATTCAACCAGAACGTCCTGATAATAAGCGCTACTAGAAATCATACGGATACTTCCTTCAAGGGCCAAAACTCAGTGGTTCTTGGTCCAAAATAAAAAAAAATCAGGTGCTCATTTTCACTTGCTGATCAACATTCCTGTAAAGTTTGGTGACTGCACAGGTACCGGTTTAAAAAAAAAAAAAAGAAAAAAAAAAAAAGTTATATTCTATTAAATACTGAAGGTCAGCATCAAGGAAATCCCAAAATATAGGCATGCATCTCTAAACAACAGCTGCAGTGTTAGTTTTTGAAGTCCCACAGAGCTGTCATATGCTGCAATCAACTCGGGAATAAATTATCTTTCCAATAACATACACTTTCGTATGTCCACACCACATAAGAAAAGCTCTGGTACCTGTGGGTGACTGTGGGTTAAATAGAAATGGAGGAGGGCGCGACACAAGTTTTTCAGCCCCTATTTTACTAAGTCAAGGGCCGTAACTCTGTGGTTCTTGGTCCAAAATAAAAACGAAAACCCAGGTGCGCATCTTCACTTGTTGGTCAACGTTCCTGTAAAGTTTGGTGACCGTGGGTAAAATAGTAATGGAGGAGGGTGCAACACAAGTTTTTCAGCCCTATTTTGACTAAGTCATGGGCCATAACTCTGTGGTTATTGGTCGAAAACCCAGGTGCGCAACTTCACTTGCTGGTCAACATTCCAGTAAAGTTTGGCGACCGTGAGTAAAAGTGCAAATCTATATGCCCCCAAAGTGGGGGCATAAAAACTTTAACCAGGGGACCTCGATGACGATCAAGTGATGACAATAACGCCTTTTATACCCTCAAACATGTCCAGCTACAAAATGAGTTAATGAAATTAATATCCTTAACCAAAGTGTGACCTATGGACTGACTAACAAGGGTAATACTAGTCCCTGCACTATCGTGGTGCGGGCCATAATAATGAGAGTTACTATGTTGCATTACTTGACGGTTGTTTTCACTTGTCTGGCATCTTCGTCTGTGAGGGGGACTGGAAGCTTGTTGAGGTCTGGTATTGGTGCGGCCTGTAAGCAAATGTATATACATATTGTATGCCCTGAAAACATATGTGTACATATCATATATATTGTATGATCTATAAGCATATGTGTACATATAGTGTATGTCCTTTAAGCATATGTACACATATATATATGGTACGCACTGTAAGCATACGGGTACATGTTATATATACTGTATGACCTATAAGCGTATGTGTAAGTATATTGTATAACCTGGAAATGTGTACATATACTGTATGACCTGTAAGCGTATGTGTAAGTATATTGTATAACCTGGAAATGTGTACATATACTGTATGACCTATAAGCGTATGTGTAAGTATATTGTATAACCTGGAAATGTGTACATATATTGTATGACCTGTAAGCATATGTGTACTTATGCTTGCCAGTTAAGCTTATATGTACATACAAATATAGTTTATGTTTAAACATATTTATTTTACATCGATTGCAAAACAAGTTCTTGCAACTTAGATTAATCACTCTCGATGGCTTCCTGGGTAGAACCAGTACTAAGCAATGTGGATTAGTTATCTTGCTCAAGGATAAATAACGTGGCCGCGACGGAGGATCGAACCCACGACCTCTCGATCATGAGTTCGGCGCTCTACCACTGGACTACGCACTCCAAATATAGTATGCCATGTAAGCATATGTGTACATGTAGATATGGTATGCACTGTAAGCATGTGTCGTATTAAGGTATGCTTTGTATGCATATGTATACATATTATTATTAGTTCGCATATATATACTACATCCCGTGTAATCATATATGTACATACGGATATGGCTTTTCTGTCTGTAAACATATAGATGTTGTACATAATTACATACACATATTTATACATTTAGATCATGTATGCCTTGTAAAATATATATGAGCATAATGAAGTATATGCAAAGAGCATACGTTTGTGTAATATGGCATGCCATCTATGCATCCATTTCCAGTTGACATATATTTACATACAGATATGGTATTAGTGAGGAGGCTGGTTGTTACACCATCTACATCTGTGCCTAGATAAAGACACACTTATGGCAGTAATAAAATATTCCAAGCATTTAAGTATATTCTGAATTATAAATATGCAAATCAGTGCTATATAAATCCCTCGGACAAATGTTTACACTTACATTCATATTTGGTACAGGGCAGCTTTTACGAGCCATACGAAATGCTACATAGGAAACTTGGAATATGTCTGGTCTTTTCTCAGGGTCTTCTTCTAACATGTAAGCTGAAAAGAAACACACAAATATAATTACACAATAAATCAAAAAATATAATAGAAAGTTTAATCATCACAACTGCATTTAAGCCTTTTTTTTAATTATCAGACATGGTTTATTATTAAAGATACTCCATGCTTGAGACGTCATTTTAAATGTCAGATGCAAAACCACAATGCAATGGAATGCATTATTTGAAGCGATGTTACATTCCAACAACACATTTAAAGTGATTAAGATGTACAGTCTTCTCGTTTGATGTTGGGAGATAGGCATAAAATGTAAGTTGTGAGAATTTGCTTGTATCTAGTGCAATCTTGTGTTTATATTGTTTGGGACTTGAAACACATCGAAACCACAGCCCTTTGGCCCTTGCTATTGAAATTCAAGTCTTGCCCACCAGGTATTGATCTGGGACAATATAAACCTGCTCGAAATATTTTATTTCTCAATTCAGCACTTTTTGTAGAATATGCAATAGTTAAAACTGATTCCAGTAAGAAATTTCAAGGCAAAGTTGAGGTTGTGGATTCTCCAAAACCTATTGATTGAATCTACAACTTATACTGTAGGTAGTTCAAGGTGCCGATACTCTGATATCGGTGATGTAAATCTCGATGTTAACTGTATTTTACCAGGATTTTATAAAGTATATAAAACCTCATTGGAGAATGATGCAAATGTACGATAATAAAGAAGACACAACATGACAGCAAGTATCATAATGGTCTATGCCCTTTTATAAAGCAAGCTGAAAGTCCATCAGTACTGTATCACCACACACCTACTCAGAAATGTGATGGCATAAGAAGACTGGCATTTACAAGTTTCGCTGTGGTGTAATGGTACCTTGGTTTACTCATCCAGGCATCGTTCGTGTTATCCCAGTCAGGACAGAATCTGTAATAATTCTCGAAATACATAAACAGAATTCACACCTTAGCAGTCCTTTGGATGAGACTTTAAATCAAGGTCTGCTAGCAAACATGCTCAGTGCAGTACAGCGAGGTTAAATATGCACAAAAGTTATGCCAAACTAGAAACAACATACGTTTGTAGACTTACCTATAAGGGAGTGGAGTAGTGGTGAATATCTGGAATCATCGGGTATTGTAAACTTGCCACTCTGAATTGCCAGAGAGCTCTCACCAAAAGGCAGCGTGAAAAAGCACAGACGGTATAATAGACACCCCAGGGCCTGAAACACAACAAGTACACTTATAAAGCACTATAACCATAATGTGTTTATATTTTGAAATCTTTTGATCTTTAATGTCCTTTTTTTATTTGCAGGAGGAGAAAGGTGCACATTTTGCACAAGAATGTCCATCACATTAAAAAAGTTTAGTAAATGCACAGCATATATTAGAACTGTTTAACATACAAAAACCGTGAGGTGTATTGCATTGTACAGGTATTGTTTGGGGTGCTTGTTTCAGCCAAACGTGTTTTGGACTTTTAAAATAAAATTAATCTACTACCTAAATAAGTTGTATATCAGTGAAACAGACATTTTTAGTGGTAAATAATTTTTTTTATCTAAAAATGGTTTTAAATTGTTGGATATTATAAATTAAGACACCCTGAAAGTTTTATAGCAAAATATGAAGTATTACTGAAGTTATTTGACATTTCTTAATTTTCTCTTGTCCCACCAACAAGGAATTTAAATACGTAACATGCCCCATCAAACCAACATTTTGGCTGTAAAATATTTATTTCTCAACCGATTTTCAAAAGTAAAGTAGTTTTATTAACCACTAAAAATGCCAGTTCTAATGATATATTTATATAACTGATGTACGTATTATTTAAATTGCTCGAGTTACTGCAGAAAAACCTTTGGCTGAAACAAGCGCCCCAAACAATAGGAAGAATTCTAAAGTAATATAAATAGTGTAAATATCCACTGTCACTGCCAGGGTTCACACAAGTGGGGCAGTGGTCTGCAGCTCTAAAATGCAAGGCCTTATCGATCGAGCAACCCAGCCAATATTAAATCGAAACAACACTCGGTGAAGAGATGTAAATAAAAGGTATGTTACCCATATATCAGCCTTAGTGGTAATAGATTTGCCACCGTACAAATCTATCATCTCTGGAGATCTATAGGAAATGGTGGTATATCTGTAACACAAGTAAATGTACATGTATATATTATAATCAGGTGTTGTTTACGGTAACATATTCACACTAATTGGGTCTAAAAGAACTCATGTGTCACAAGATGCATGCTACCATGGTTCCCATGGACTCCGACTGCGTTAATCAGAAGCTCACCATCACTAAATTTACATAGTGTCATTTTTATTTAAGTTGCACTAAAATGATGAAAAAAATTTATCACTATCATAATTACAATCACAAACTTGTGGTGCTCATAAAAATTATAATTTACACTCCCTCCAAGGTGGCCCAAAACAATACGGTAAATAAAACTTGTTGCTCACATAAACATGCGACTGATTATTTTATAGGCGGAAATATTTTGTTTTGCTATCTATTCTATATCATCTACTATTAAACAAATGTTAAGCAGGACATTATACAAAATTTTCTATCTTTCCTGTAGCAACATGAATATTGTTGCTTTTGACCACAACAGCTTAAAAACAAACCCAAGAAATCAACAAGTAAACAATTATTTTTAGACTATTTCAGGTTATCTAGTAGGCTGAAGTGATCTAGAGTCGGTCTTCATACAGAGTTGGCCAGTTTTGCACTATTTGGTACTTCATTTCATTTTTACTTCATTACAAACATAGGGAACCAGTTTAATGGTCATTGTCACCACTTAAACAGCATGAAACTTGATTATACCATATTGCTTGTTTTCAGTGATTGTCAAGAAAGTCACTGACAATTTTAACCTGTTGTGTCATGACATGGGGATAAACCTTTTTTTGTCCGACTTATAATCACAGAGTGAATCATATATTGCCATAGTGTCATCATGTGTTACAAAAACATCCATAGAGGTGTCATTTCATACAAAATTTTATTAAACGAGCTCAGGAATTTGTTATTAAGCAAGCCTCTGGCGAGCTTAATAACAAATTCCTGGACGAGTTTAATAAAATGTTGTATGAAATGACGAGTGTCAGATCCTTTTTATCACATGGCTCAAAAACGACAAGAAACTTGAAATTAAACCCAACCAATCAAACCAGAACGATACCTCCGACAGACAACAGCACGTGTATAAGGCACGTGCACGGTCGCCTTGTATTACACATGGTTATTAATATAAGGAAATATGTAATGGGTATATTATACGGAATACAAGCAGTTCCATGTGATAGAACTCGATATCATGCATGTTACTGTTTTACCTAATCAAATGCTTTTTCTACATTCGAAACAAATAATAGCAACTAGACTACACTAACAAGGTACTGCTTTATTGATTTAAACATAAACTAGTGCAATATCGTCCAGCGTTATATATGTCATTCTTTACAAAAGGTGTCAGATAAATCACGTTATCCTACATTATTTTACTTGAGGTTATCTAGTACATACTTCTGTATCTCATCTTCTATCTGTTTTATATCGTGTTGTTCCTTGTCTAATATCCTGGCCGTGGCACTGCCAAAATCACACAACACGTAGTTGCCATCTTCAGATATCAACAAATTCTCAAGCTGTGAAAAGTAAACACACAAATATTAAGCAATACTAAATGAAAATCGATCTGAACTGAACTAGAACTATCACTGAAGGTGATGAATACCCCCGATTAAATTTTAAGTGAAATAAAGGGCCATAATTCTGTAATAAATAAGGCAATCAACAATGGGTGTTGTAGAGGGACATAAGGTCATCAGTTGTTATGTTTAAATGAAGTTTGGGAACAAAGTGTTTGAGGAATTTCAAGTAATGAACATGTGTTATGGGACGCGACGAGACAAAAATGTGTTATGTGACGGGACGCGACGGCATGTTACGAACAAAGTGATTCCCATATAGCCTCCACTTCACTTTGTAAAAGCAGGGGTATAACTAGAACTATCAATGAAGGTGATGAATACCCCCTCTTTTTCATTTTAAGTCCAACAAAGGACCCTAATTCTGTAATAAATTAGGCAATCAACAATGCGGGATGTAGATGGACATAAGGTCATCAGTTATTATGTGTACATGAAGTTTGGGAACAACCCATTCAAAACTGTTTGAGAAATGCTAGTAATAAAAAAGTGCTATGCGACAGGACACCACGGGACAAAAATGTGCTGCACGATGCGACATAATTAAGACATAAACCACTACATTTCAGTGTTTGACAATTGTAGGACAGAAACTATAAGCCCGGCATGTGTGAAACAACTGACAATGGAAGTTAAACCTTCATAAACTTTGAGGTCCATGTGTATGATCGGTGTTGACACAGGAAGTTAAACCTTCACATACCTTGAGGTCCCTGTGTATGATCAGTGTCTCAAGCAGGAACATGCCTTGAGGTTCCTGTGTATGATCAGGGTTGACACAGGAAGTTAAACCTTCACATACGTTGAGGTCCCTGTGTATGATCAGGGTTGACACAGGAAGTCAAAACTTCACATACCTTGAGGTCCCTGTGTATGATCAGGGTTGACACAGGAAGTTAAACTTCCACATACCTTGAGGTCCCTGTGTATGATCGGTGTCTGACACAGGAAGTTAAACTTCCACATACCTTGAGGTCCCTGTGTATGATCAGTGTTGACACAGGAAGCTCAACCTTCACATACCTCGAGGTCCCTGTGTATGATCAGTGTCTGACACAGGAAGTTCAACCTTCACATACCTTAAGGTCCCTGTGTATGATCGGTGTCTGACACAGAAAGTCAAAACTTCACATACCTTTAGGTCCCTGTGTATGATCAGTGTCTGACAAAGGAAGTTAAACTTTCACATACCTTGAGGTCCCTGTGTATGATCGGTGTTGACACAGGAAGCTCAACCTTCACATACCTCGAGGTCCCTGTGTATGATCAGTGTCTGACACAGGAAGTTCAACCTTCACATACCTTGAGGTCCCTGTGTATGATCAGTGTCTGACACAGGAAGTTCAACCTTCACATACCTTGAGGTCCCTGTGTATGATCAGTGTCTGACACAGGAAGTTAAACTTTCACATACCTTGAGGTCCCTGTGTATGATCAGTGTCTGACAAAGGAAGTTAAACTTTCACATACCTTGAGGTCCCTGTGTATGATCGGTGTCTGACACAGGAAGTTAAACTTTCACATACCTTAAGGTCCCTGTGTATGATCGGTGTCTGACAATGGTGTAGACGCGAGACAGCATCACAAACATCACAGAATATACGAATAATCTCTCGTTCGGCAAGACCTTGTCCGATCCTGTCATTCATCAACTGTATCACAGTACCTGTACAGCAACAAATGATAACAGTAAATACATCAAACGTAGCATATATCTGTCACAGGGTTGGATCAACATATTTGTGTGTTGTATTTGTGTGTTGTATTTGGTTGTTGTATTTATGTTGTCTTTGTTTGAATATACTTATAGTGTCCTCCATATAACTGGGTGTTACTGTTGCGGTCATTGTTATACTTATCTAGTCATTCATTTCATTTATCCAGTTATTCATTTTATTTATCCAGTCATTCATTTCATGTATCCAGTCATTCATTTCATGTATCCAGTCATTCACTTAATTATTCATATAACTACTCAATGCTAACAGGGTATTAATAAACTTGTCAGTCAGGCCTCAATATTTTTACTTACCGCTGTTCTCTGCTCACGCTTGTGCACTTTATAAAAGCATTTGTAATGGCGAGAGCTAAACCGCTTGTTTTCAGCTCCGGCTATTATTTAGTCGTGCCTTATGTGCATTGCAGGTAAACATTTGTAACTTGTTAATGGCAAGAGCCTTCACTTGTTTTAGGTCTGGCTCACGTTAACTGCGAGTAAGCAGCCGTGACATATCAAATGGAACAAAATACATTTATAACTGTTTTTGTGTTTTATCTTATAAGTCATATATCAATCTTTACATATTTCTCCTCAATACAGGAGTGTTCTTTTTTATCATATTTTATTATAAGTCATATAAACATAATTATTAACTCAACATCACAATGCATTTGATTGATTAGTGCACCTTAAAATTGTGAACATGTTAACTGTTATTCCTACCTCTACAATACTGCATAAGTATCAACACTTCATAGACTCTGTTTGGCGCAACAGTAACGCTGGAATCTACAAACTTGATGATGTTTTTGTGACCACTCAGTGTTTTCTGAAGGAGAATGCAACACAATTACATCACAGTTTCTGCAACAATACAAACAAAATATTTTGTCATATGAAGTTTTATCCTACTAAACAATGAAGACAATTCATTATCATTACTGAAAACAAAATATATGTACTGTGTGGATTTGGTTTTGAAAAAAGAAGTGGTAAAGAGTAAGGACAGAACGATAATTCTTGGTTTACAATGAATTCGCCATTCTTAGATGAGGAAGTAAGGTAGTGGACATTCAAGCTAGATTGTCAACTTCAAAATCACGACTACAATTGTGTGATGTCAGATCATGGTCATTCTCCACTTACTGCTATATGTATTTCCTTTTTGCAAACTGCCAGGTCATGGTCATTGTTGACAAACATTCGCTTCAGGGCGTATCTGTTACCATTGGCTGCCTTCACCAAAAATACCACAGCAAAACCTCCTGAAAAATATCACTGAATGCTGAATTCTTGCAAACATCGAGGAAAGCAAGTATTTATTGCTTCAATCAATGTGACTCATACCTGTGTGCAACAAAACAAAACAGGATGTCCTTTGGTGATATGGTAAATAAACTTTATTTCAGCAAAACAACATCATGTTTAAGGCTATTCAAAACTGCCAAAGTAAGGCCAAAAAAAAAAACCAGGTGTGTTTCCTATTGCATGCTCTAAAACAAGAGGCCCAAGCCCTACTGGCTACCCACTGGGTGAGGCCAAATTTGACCCGAGGTTCACCATTTGAACAAACTTGGTAGAGGATGCAAAAGCTGATAAGAAATAAAAAATATTAAACCTTTTATCTCTTGTAGTTTCAGAAGAAGATTTTTGAAGTTCTTCCCTATAACTCTATGTAAAACTGATCCAACAAGGGTCCAATACCAAGGTTTCTTATAACAAAAAAAAATAAAAAAAAAAATTGAAAAAAATAAATAAATAAATATATAAATAAAAATTAACAAAAATAAAAAAAGATTCAAAAAATTAAACAAATTGAGCCCATCAACCAAGGTTTCGTATGAAAAAAATGATATATATGCCTCCAGTGAGATTTGAACCCACGACCCCTTTAGTTTGCAGTGTACATTACCAAATATTGAAAAAGAACCATAACTCCGGTGTTACTAGTTCGATCTGGCTGGTTCTCAAAGCGTTAGAAAGATTGACATCAACAATCTGCCCAAGTTTGGGAAAGATCAAATACAAAATGAAGGCGCTAGAGTGTTCACAAGGCTTAAAATGGCATATTTCAATAATTCAAGGGCAAATATCTCTGGTGTTCCAGGTCCGATATAGCTGGTTTTGGAACCTGTCCGAGCTTTCATTGATATAAACAATCTCTTAAAGTTTGGTAAAGATCGGATGAAAAATGAAGGCCCTATCGTCTTAACGAGGCAAAATATAGCATTTTAAACTTAATCAAGGGCCATAACTCCGCTGTTATTTGTTCGATCTGGCTGATTTTCGAATAAGTCCGAGTTTTCATTGTTATTAACAATCTGGTAAAGGTTTGTAAAGACCGGATGAAAAATGAAGGGTTTATCGTCTTCACGAGGCAAAATATAGCATTTTTAATGAAATCAAGGGCCATAACTCCACTGTTACTGGTCCGATCTGGCTGGTTTTCGTACTTGTCCGAGATTTCACCAATATTAACAATCTGGTAAAGATTGGTAAATATCGGATGAAAAATGAAGGGCCTATCGTCTTAACGAGGCAAAATATAGCATTTTTAACTAAATCAAGGGCCATAACTCCTCAGTTACTGGTCCGATCTGGCTGGTTTTCAAACTTGTCCAACCTTTCACCAATAATAACAACCTGGTAAAGTTTGGTAAAGATGGGATGAAGAATGAATTCCCTATCATCTTAACGAGGCAAAATATAGCATTTTTAACTAAATCAAGGGCCATAACTCCGTTGTTACTGGTCCGACCTGGCTGGTTTTCGAACTTGTCCGAGCTTTCATTGATATTAACAATCTGGTAAAGCTTGGTAAAGATCGGATGAAAAATGAAGGCCCCATCGTCTTAACGAGACAAAAGTTAACGACGGACGGACAACTCGGCATCCCATAAGCTCTGGCTAAAAATGGGGTAGGTCGGTAGGCATTATTTTTTTTTGGAGCAAGATATTCTACATGTTTTTCTCATAAACCCCATACAAGTTGATGATACAACTGAAAGTTTCTCTGTGATGTCAGTTTACCTCGATATATTGTGATAAATCATTGTTTAGAACAAATAAAAAAAAAAAATCATAAAAGTTTTAGGGTCGGCCCCTTAAAAATAGGGTCAGTCGGGCCACTGGAAACACAAGTAATTTTTTTTTTTGCGTAAGCAGTCCACATGACAATGAGTATCCATGATATAGGTCAAGTATCTTGTGAGTGGTCTCGTACTATCAGACTGAGGTTAGGCAGGAACCCTGCTGCTATATACCTCCATCCTCACTATAACAACAAACCAAGCTTCTACATACCCAAAACAGTAAATATTGTGATCACTAACTCCAATAAGATAGGAAGATAGAAATCAGTAGCACCTTCAAGTATGAAAACCCAGGATCTCTTGTATGCATGTAGAGACAGCACCCTACACTGGTCAGGTTGTTACCATTAATACAAAATGCATGAATATGAAGTGGCAATAAAGTGTATATCCCTATTATTATTCAGCATTTTTATACTGGATATTTGTGATCACATACAGGGCATTCACTGCAAAAGTCTGACTATAGCATTCAGAAAAGGATATCAATTTTTTGGCAGAGAAGTCAGTGATGGCGTCTCATTACTGATGGGATGGGGAAATGAAAGGAACCTTCTAAAAACTGAGATTACAATTTAGAAATCCAATTTTCTACACACTAATGCAACACAAATCCCAATCATCCAGGCATTAGGCTTGATGAAAACTTCAAATTGCAAACATTACAGGAAAGATAGCAAGCAACTCTTCAAAGATCAACAGTGAAGTTTCACATATTTTAAAAATCTTTGCAGCAAAGTTAATACAACTCTCTACACCAGTGAAACCCATCAAATAATAATTTATGGTAGTATAGTCTGGCAAAAAATTGTATAAAGCCAAGTGACTTTGGATCCTGTCCAAATAAAAACACTTGCACTGCTTTAATGTCCCAGCAACAACAGAAAGATAAGCCTTGGAAGCCACATCAGAAGTGTTACCACTTGACAAGCAGTATGCAGAATCACCAACAAGACATGAAGCCAAGATCAATGCAAAAACAATCTATCATCCATTGAAGACAAATTGTCTGTTAGAAGAATCTAATAAGCAGTTTAAGCCAAGCAGCAAAGAGGCAATAACATAAAAATATCATTATAAACATAAACGTTAAACAAACAGACCCTGAGTATGAACCAGGAAGCTGGGCAATGATATTCAGAAGACCACAAAATACTTGTAGGATCCTCCAGATATGACTTCAGCACAGGCAGAAACAGGTTAGTAATCTTCAACAAGAGGCACAAGAGGGCCTTTGAACGCTCTACTGGCTTAAACAGCTCTTATATCAAGTGTTGTCATCATAAAACTGTTAAAACATTGCAAAAACAAGAGGGCCCGAGTATGGCCCTAAAGGGTAAAAACTGTCAAAGGGCCGTAACTCCATCAAAAATCCACGAGCTCGAAAAGACCCGCAATAGGCACAACTAGAAATCATACCAATGCTTCCTGCTAAGTTTCGTCAAATCCAAAAAAAAACAAAAAACAAAACAAATTTAAACAAATGAAACAATGAAATGAAAAACTTTAAAAAAAAATCAAATGAAATAAAAAAAAATGAAATAAAAAAAGAAGAAAAATATTTAAAAAAAAATAATAAAAAAACATAAAAAAATGAAAATTAACATAAAAAAAGGGTAAAAAACATCAACATTTACTTAAAATAATAATAAAAAAAAAAAAAAAAAAAAAATAAGGCTTAACAAGGCAAAACATAGCATTTTCAACTAAATCAAGGGCCATAATTCTGCTGTTACTGGTCCGATCTGGCTGGTTTTCCGAGTTTGTCCGAGCTTTCATTGACATTAACAATCTGGTAAAGTCTGGTAAAGAACGGATCAAAAAATGAAGGCCCTATCGTCTTAGCAAGGCAAAATATAGCCTTTTTAACTATATCAAGGGCCATAACTCCGCTGTTACTGGTGCGATTTGGCTGGTTTTCGTACTTGTTTGAGCTTTCATAGACATTAACAATCTGGTAAAGTCTGGTAAAGAACGGATCAAAAAATGAAGGCCCTATCGTCTTAGCAAGGCAAAATATAGCATTTTCAACTAAATCAAGGGCCATAATTCTGCTGTTACTGGTCCGATCTGGCTGGTTTTCCGAGTTTGTCCGAGCTTTCATTGACATTAACAATCTGGTAAAGTCTGGTAAAGAACGGATCAAAAAATGAAGGCCCTATCGTCTTAGCAAGGCAAAATATAGCCTTTTTAACTAAATCAAGGGTCTTAACTCCGCTGTTACTGGTCCGATCTGGCTGTTTTTCAAACTTGTCCGAGCTTTCCTTGACATTAACAATCTGGTAAAGTTTGGTAAAGATCGGATGATAAATGAAGGCCCTATCGTCTTAACGAGGCAAAATATAGTAATTTTAACTAATTCAAGGGCCATAACTCTGCTGTTACTTGTCCGATCTTGCTGGTTTTCAAACTTGTCCGAGCTTTCATTGATATTAACAATCTGTGTGTGTGTGTGTGTGTGGGGTGAGGGGTGGGGAGACATAATAATATATACTGGTACAAAAAAATTATTTACCACTTTTGTGAGATTGAAGTCACAGTCCACACTAAAATCACACTTGTGGATGTGAAAATCACACTTGTGGATGTGTAAATCACGCTCCCGGCTGAGCTATACGGGACAAATTAATATGATGCCAGACATAATGTAATCAAAATCTAATGCACTAATGGACATGTTCTCGAGCAACAGAAATGTAAATATTGTGGTCCCAGCTGCATTCACAAACAAGAGCTGTCGGAGAACAGCGCAGCTCGACTATTCGATTTTTCGGAGAATAATAAATTTATAGCTAGTATATACCATCAGAAAACAAGGCTACAACAATGTGGGGTTGGGAGCACAACATAACTTTGTGTAAGAATAGACCAAAACTACACAGAAATATAAAAATAAATAAAAAATAAAAAAAATCGAGTTTTGATTGGGGTGCGGGATGGGGTGGGGGTGGGAGAGAGGTGGGGGGGAGTGGGGGGTGGTGAGGGCAACATATATGTGTAAGAAGCTATGTAATAATTCACCAAAACAACACAAAAATATGAAGAAAAAAAATGAAATAAAAAATTGAGTTTGAGTGGGGATGGGGTAGAGGCGTGGGGGGGGGAGGGCAACATGTGTAAGAATTGACTAAAACAACAAAGAAATATGTAAAAAAAAAAAATCAAGTGGGGGGGGGGGGGGGGGGGGGGGGGGGGGAATATATATGTGTAAGAATTGAAAGCAACACAGAAATATGTAAAAAAAAAAAAAAATTAGTTTCAAGTGGGTGTGGGGAGCGGGGAGGAGAGGCGGGAGTGAATTGGGGGGGGGGGGGGGGGGGGGGGGGGGGGGGGGGGGGTGCAACATATGTGTGTAAGAATTGACTAAAACAACAAAGAAATATGTAAAAAATAATTCTTGTAGTTGGGGGGGGGGGGGGGGGGGGGGGAGGCGGGGGGTAGGTGGGGTAGGGGGGGGCAGTGAGGGGGCAACATATAGGTGTAAGAATTGACAAAAGCAACACAGAAATATGTAAAAAAAAAAAAAAAAAAATTCAAGTTGGGGTGGGGAGCGGGGAGGAGAGGCGGGAGTGAGTTGGGTGCAGGGGGAGGGTGCAACATATATGTGTAAGAATTGACTAAAACAACAAAGAAATATGTAAAAAAAAAAAAATCAAGTGGGGGTGGGGGGGGGGGGAGATGGGGTGAGAGGCGGGGGGTGGGGGGTGTTGGGGGCGGGGAAGGTTGCAACATATATGTGTAAGTATTGACTAAAACAACACAGAAATATGTAAAAAAAAATAAAAAAAAATAGATTTTCAAGTGGGGGTTTGGTATGGGTGGGGGGGGGGGGAGCAGGGGGGGGAGAGTCGGAGTGGGTTGAGGGCTGGGGGGGAGGGGAGGGGATAACATGTGTGTAATAACTGACTAAAACAACAAAGAAATATGTAAAAAAAAAATATTTAAAAAATAGTTCCAAGTGTGGGGGCGGGTTGAGAGGGGGGAGGCAGGTGTGTGTGTGTGGTGGGGGCAGGGAGGGTTGCAACATGTATGTGTAAAAATTGACTAAAACATCACAGAAATATGTGGAAAAAAAAAAAAAAAAAAAAAAAGTGGGGCGTGATGGGTTGAGAGGCGTGGGGGAGGGGGGGGGGAGGGTTGCAACATATATGTGTAAGAATTGACAAAAGCAACACAGAAATATGTAAAAAAAAAATAATAGTTTCAAGTGGGGGTGGGGGTGGGGTGGGGGTGGAGCGTGGGTGAGGGTGAGAGGCAGGAGTGGGTTGGGTGGGGGGTGGATGGGGCAACATATGTGTGTAAAAATTGACTAAAACAACAAAGAAGTATGTTAAAACAAGAGGCCCAAGAGGGCCTGTGGACGCTCTACTGGCTAACATGGCTCTTATAACATCAATGTAGCGAGTGACTGCCATTTACATTTTTTTGAAAGTTTCGGGAAAAAAACAGCTTTTTAACTAAATCAAGGGCCATAACTAAAGAATCTGGTAAAGTTTGATAAAGATCAAAATGAAGGCCATACCATATTAACGAGGCAAAATATAGCATTTTTAACTAAATCAAGAGCCATAACTCCTCTGTTACTGGTCCGACTGGTCCAACATAGAGCTAAAAAAAAAAAATAAAAAAAAATGAAAAATAAGTAATAATTTCAAAACTAGGGGAAAAAAATATAATAATAATAATTTTAAAAAAAAATTAAAAAATTAAAAAAAAAAAAATTAAAACAAAAAATATAAAAAAAAAAAAATTAAAATCAAATAAAATTAATAATAATATAAAAAAAATACTGTCATAAAAACTGGTAAAGATTGCCAAAGATCAGATGACGAGGCAAATTATAGCATTTTTAAGAAAATCAAGGGCTATAACTCCGCTATTACTGGTCCGATCTGGTTGGTTTTCGAACTTGACAAAGCTGTCATAGACATTAACAATCTGATAAAGTTTGGTAAAGATCGGATGAAAAATGAAGGCCCTATCATCTTAACGAGGCAAAATATATCATTTTGAAGTAAATCAAGGGCTATAACTCCGATGTTACTGGTTTTCGTACTTGTCCGAGCTCTCATTGATATTAACAATCTGATAAAGTTTGATAAAGTTTGGTAAAGATCGGATGAACAATGAAGCCTCTATAGTCTTAACGAGGCAAAATATAGCATTTTTAACTAAATCAAGGGCCATAACTCCGCTGTTACTAGTCCGATATAGCTGGTTTTCGAACTTGTCCAAGCTTTCATTAATATTAACAATCTGATAAAGTTTGGTAAAGATTGGATGAACAATGAAGCCCCTATCGTCTTAACGAGGCAAAATATAGCATTTTTAACTAAATCAAGGGCCATAACTCCGCTGGTATTGGTCCGATATGGCTGTTTTTCAAACTTGTTCGAGCTTTCAACGACATTAACAATCTGATAAAGATTAGTTAAGATCGGATGAACAATGAAGCCCCTATTGTCTTAACGATGCAAAATATAGCATTTTTAACTAAATCAAGGGACACAATTCCGCTGTTACTAGTCCGATATGGCTGGTTTTCGAACTTATCCGACCTTTCATTGATATTAACAATGTGGTAAATTTGGTAAAGATAGGATGAAAAACGAAGGCCATATCGTCTTAACAAGGCAAAATATAGCAATATTGCATTTTTAACTAAATAAAGGACCATAACTCCGCTGTTACTGGTCCAATCTGGCTGGTTTTCGAACTTGTCCGAGCTTTTATTGATATTAACAATCTGGTAGAGTTTGGTAAAGATAGGATGAAAAATGAATGCCCTATCGTCTTAACGAGGCACAATTTAGCAATATAGCATTTTTAACTAAATCAAGGGCCATAACTCCGCTGTTACTAGTCCGATCTGGCTGGTTTTCGAACTCATCCGAGCTTTCATTGATATTATCAAGTCTGGGGCGTGGTGGGGTGTGTGTGTGTGTGGTGGGGGGGGGGGGGGCAGGGGTGATAGGGTGTGAGGCGGGGGGGGGGGGGGGGGGGGGGGGGGGGTTGCAACATATATGTGTAAGAATTGACTATAACAACAGAAATATATAAAAAAAATATAAAAAAATCAAGCGTGGGGCGTGGTGGGTGGGGTGATGGGGTGAGAGGCAGGGGGTGGGGGAGTGAGTGGGGGGGGGGGGGGGGGGGGGGGGGGGGGGGGGGGGGGGGGGGGGGGGCGGGCGGTAGGGTTGCAACATATATGTGTAAGAATTGACAAAAGCAACACAGAAATATGTCAAAAAAAAAAAAAATCAAGTCTGGGGCTGGGTGGGGGGTGGCGGGGTTGATGGGGTGAGAGGCGGGGGATGTGGAGTGGGTGGGGGCGGGGAAGGTTGCAACATATATGTGTAAGAATTGACTAAAACAACACAGAAATAGTTGGAAAAAAAAAAAAAAAAAAAAAGGTGTGGAAGGCAGTTGGGGCGGGCGGGGTTACAGGGGGGGGGGGGGGGGAGGAGGGAGCCCATGCCCCAATATGGGTGAAGTAATAAGATGCATAATGCTATAACAAATCCCAAACCAAAATTATAGATATATACATGCTTACATGCAACCCTACATCTGGGTTTATTTCACATTTTATGGGCCATCACAATTTGGGTTCCATGGGAGCCCAGAATTTGCAGAAGACAAAATTACTTATCCAACCCTTTACAACATACTACAAGGAAACCAATTCCAAAATTTAGTTCAGCTAGGACAAAAATTGTAAGAGATATAGACCTGTAAACACAGCTTACACGCAAAATTCGATGTGAAACAGACATATTTTAAGGGCTATCAGAATTTGGGTTCCATGGGAGCCTAGGGGTTACAGGAACCAAAATTACTTAAGCAGCCCTTACGATAATGCTATAAGGAAGCTAATGGCCAAATTTGGTTGTGCTAGGGTAAGAATTGTAAGAGATATAGACTTGTAAACACAGCTGACACGCAAAATTTGATGTGAAATGGGGCACATTTTACGGGCTATTATAATTTGGGTTCCATGGGAGCCCATGGGTTACAGGAACCAAAATTGCTTAAGCAGCCCTTAAGATAATGCTACAAGGAAGCCCATGAACAAATTTGGTTGTGGTAGGATAAGAAATGTAAGAGATATACACTTGTAAACACAGCTTACACGCAAACCTTGATGTGGGACGCCGACGCCAACGCCGACGCCGACGCCGACCCCGTGGTGATTACATAAGCTCTCTTATTCTTCGAATAGTCGAGCTAAAAATAAATAAACATACTTTAATATTTGGATCTATGCTCATGTTTCCATGTATACATTTCACTGAATAAAAACAGATCTTGGCGTATGCTTCATATATGCTTTACTTTTGGACAGTGTCCCTTAAATGGTATTTTATGACATAAAGAAATGTAAACTGGAGTGCACATGGAAAAGCTTAAACCTCAGTCATTCAACATAGCTATATTGTAAATAAGTTTGTTCTTTCTATCTACTGATACTGCACACAATCAATTTTGTTTATCACCGCAGCCTCATTTCCTAGGAAGGGTCTACAGATTTTATGTATCACTGATTAACACAAAAGTTCAACTAGAACTTTAACGTACATGTAGCTCTCCCTGCATATGGGACCAACAGCTTTACCTCTCCTCCAAATGATGGCATACATTTACAGTACAGTGTACCTTGCCCAAATAACATAACTGCGGGAGTGCATTTGAAAAACCCGGGACGTGACCCCAACAGGAATCAAACCCATGACTTCTGTGACGCGAGTCATGTATGCTAACCACTTAAACATATTAAGAAAATATCTACATGTATCTTGGGAAGTTAAAATAACCTTTTTGAAACATTGATTGTGAGTGTTTGTGATTTCTTCAGAAGAAAAATGCATCCGTGGTTGAGGGGTTAATGACGTTGTGTTGTAAACCTTCTCGTCTCTCACCACTGCGGGTTCGAATCTCACTGGCAGCGTAAACCTTCTCGCCTCTCACCGCTGCGTGTTCGAATCACACTGGGAGCGTAAACCTTCTCGCCTCTCACCGCTGCGTGTTCGAATCCCACTGGAAGAGTAAACCTTCTCGCCTCTCACCGCTGCGGGTCGAATCTCACTGGGAGCGTAAACCTTCTCGCCTCTCACCGCTGCGGGTTCGAATCCCACTGGGAGCGTAAACCTTCTCGCATCTCACCGCTGCGGGTTCGAATCTCACTCGGAGCGTAAACCTTCTCGCCTCTCACCGCTGCGTGTTCGAATCCCAATGGAGCGTAAACCTTCTCGCCTCTCACCGCTGCGGGTTCGAATCCCACTGGGAGCGTAAACCTTCTCGCCTCTCACCGCTGTGGGTTCGAATCTCACTCGATGGAACCTTCTCGCCTCTCAAAGCTGCGGCTTCGAATCCCACTGGGAGCGTAAACCTTCTCGTCTCTCACCGCTGCGGGTTCGAATCTCACTCGGAGCGTATCTCACTCGGAGCGTAAACCTTCTCCCCTCTCACCGCTGCGGGTTCGAATCCCACTGGGAGCTCAACTTGTACGTGAGAAGTGTTGATTCTTACAAATGGCCTGAGATATACAGTACCGGTTCTACACAGGAAAAACAGGGTGATCCTGGGCCTCCGCTGTGATTCGCTAATGTCGCAAATGGCGAAAGAACAGCAAAAGTTGCGATCTTTTTTAAGCTTTTGCGAAAATTATTTGCGAAAAAAAATAAAAGCCGATATTTACATATTGTCAATGCTGTAAGCGGATACGAGCGAAATAGTAATTGAAAATGGACTGGTTCACTAAACTACAAGAATAACGTTCGCTGGCTTCATACAAAAACCGATAAAATTATCACAACCAGTCGACTGATCACGCGTGTACTTTGTGAATCACTGATGCTTGAAAATAACATGTTGTAAACAAACTTTCTGACACTCTCCGAGAAGATAATTGATGCAATTAAGTAATAATAGGATTAAGACAACACAGCTTGATATCGGGTTTTAAGCACTTATACAAACATCGGCGGACGATCAAACAACGAAAATGAAACTATGGTTGATGTTTGTTTTTGTGTGTGGCAAACTTCGTCGGGTGTTGAAAATTAAAGAAATCGTAAGTTATTACTTGTTATTTTTAGAAATATATAATATTGTAACAAAAGATGATCAGAACAATGGCCATAATTGATTTAATTACCTCTAACTATGATGATGTAAACTATACTGACAGTTGATTTATATACTCTGTTTACGTGACTTTGTTATATATACTCTGTTTACGTGACTTTGTTATATTCGTATATTGTATATATGTTCTGAATGATGATGTACTTTGTACAAGTCTAAATAAAACTGGTAATTTTATTTTTAATGTTTAAAATAATATCTTAACAATTTTAATAAAAAAAAATAAATTATATTTTAAATATGTCTGTAATTAACGTTAAATTATATTACTTATTCTTAATTCAGACCACATGATGATAAATATAGTCTAAATTGAAATATTTTATTTAATTTTTTTTATATATTTTTAAACTTATATATTTTTCATTCTAAATTCAGACCACATGAAGGTAGCCAGTGCTGCTAAAATGAGTGTCAACATGGATGTGGCCCGCCAAGCAGCCCTTTCCAAAAGCGAAGCAGCCGTGACTGCTGCCATGGTTAATGTGTACTTTGCGGCCCAGCACAATCTTGCCAGTTCGTTGGTTCCAGAACTAAACCACGTCATGCAATTGTAGGTGAAAAGTGACTGTGTTGAACTCAGAGATGAAATGATCTACAACTGTGTCACCTGAACTATATTGCAAGTGTATTGTAAGATTATAAGAATAGTTGTTGTTTCTTTTCTTGCAATTAAAAAAATCATTGTTATAATATTAAATGATATCATAAAACAAAATTGTTGTTTTTACTTTGATACTGAATTTACCATAATCTGTCTAAGGACCTACATGTAGTCGAGAATGTTAAAAGATGATAGTTATATAAACATTAATACAAATAATACTTGTAATAGCTTAATATAAGATAATACTGCTATGATTATAGTTATCATCTTTCATTAAACTATTGATTTATAGTATTATTAAACTATTACTTGTATTAATGTTGGTATAAATAAAGTCTTTTATAAAAACAAGAGATCCTAAATGAATCAATGCATATATGTCGTTTATTCTGAAAATGGCTTTAAGTCTTCGTTATTGTATGAAAAAATGGCTCAAAAAATGGCTCCAACTTTGGCTCTTATTTCTCAAATTTGGCTCCTTTTTTTTTCATTTGGCGAAAGTTTTTTTCATTTGGCGAAAGTGGTTGCGAAAGAAAAAAAACACCCAGGGGAGGCCCTGGTGATCTGCCTTTACCAAAAAAAATTGAGAGTCATATATGGCCAAAATATGCTAAAAATGACATAAAACAAACAAAATTTAATTCTTTCATGGAAATTCCTTATTATGTTTATACACACAATGTTGACATGTTTTATGGCTGTTACAAAGTCAAAAACCACCATCTGTGTATAGGTGACATGTGTTTGTTCATATTTATAGATGGGAAGCATGATGAACACTAAAACATGTCAAATGTGATCTAGATAGCAGTGTATTTTTTTATTAGGCAATTCAACTAATTTCAAGCATGTAAACCCGGAAACAGGACTGCTCATAATGCTCCTAAAAGTAGATAAAGAGGTGGAAGTAGGTGGCAAGTGACCGTGATGGGTTATAATTACATTGAGAAAAGTATTAGAAAGAAGGTGCCATTGAGGGCGTGGAGTGGCGGTGGGGGTGTTGGTGGAGGAGAGGCACGTCGCAGTAACTGAGTCCTGAAAAAACGGGGTTGTGGTGATGGTCATGCTAAGTGAACAAGACATTAAAAAAATAATTGGAAAGGAGATGATGCGCATCACCCCAAGGTTGCAGTGGTCCCAGTGGTCCTGGTTCGATTCCCTGTGGCGTCACGTCCGGGGTTTTCAAACGCACTCCCACAGTACCGTACTCAGGTTAGGTACTGTGCAATTCTGCCATCCTTCAGTGAGGATTTTAAGCCATCTGTCCCATGCAGGGAGAGTGATACCATAAAGTTTTAAGTGGCTATCCCGCCAAATACCGACAAAATTACACAATAAAACCATTTATCAAAACTCTATCCATGTGTTCAGGTCATATAATAATGTATATGTGCCGATTTAAAGTATAAGTTTATTAACGGGTTCTTAGAATACCTGTGATTGAATATACGTAAAATGAATTATGTGTTGGTAACTCTTAATTCAACGTTACAGTTTTGGAGGTTGCTCCGGCTGGTTAAAGACGTTTATATTGTGTCTATAGAGTTTGGATTCTCAAAATATGTAAGTTATATACATACCTCATCGTCAGTAGGTTTAGAAACGGTGTACCTATGTTCTAAAATTTGCGGTCGACAGCGGGATGGGGACTTCAAGATTTCTAAGAAATTATGTGTAAACTGTTTATCAGTGATTCACGCCCAAAAACATAAACCCTAAAATCGGTGTCGTTGCCAATTAAGTCACCAGTGGTAGGAGAGTGTGCATGCGTGGAAGTATAAGACGCGATTTTCATCCACCCGAGGGGGCTGGCGTGGCGCAGTCGGTAGCGCGGCGGATTTGTAACCGGAGGCCCCGGGTTCAATCCTCCGTGGTGCCACTGAGTTCCGTCGGTGTGTTCTTGGGCAAGACACTTTACCTTAGCCTCGTCCGTCGGATGGGGACGTAAACCGGGCGGTCCCGTGTATCGGTCTATCTTCCGAGCACGTTAAAGAACCATAGGAATCTATTCGATAATAAGAGTAGGGCAGGTTCCCGGATTCCTATGTATCCTTCCCCTCTCTCTGGGGCGGCTCTAAATAACCTATACTGTGTTGATGAGCCGTTAAACAACATTCAATTCAATTCAATTCATCCACCCGAGAATTAACGAAGACAGTATTTAATTAATAGTTTATATATGGACTATTACTTATTACAAACTATTCAAACTGTGTAAAGGGTAACAGGTATCACCCCACTTATCACCAGTGTACACCACTTATCACCAGTGTGTAAAGGGTATCACCAGTGTGTAAATGGTAACAGGTATCACACCACTTATCGGGTATCAGCAGTGTGTAAAGGGTAACAGGTATCACACCACTTATCACCAGTGTGTAAAGGGTAACAGGTATCACACCACTTATCACCAGTGTGTAAAGGGTATCACCAGTGTGTAAAGGATTAACAGGTATCACACCACTTATCACCAGTGTGTAAAGGGTAACAGGTATCACACCACTTATCACCAGTGTGTAAAGGGTAACAGGTATCACCCTACTTATCACCAGTGTGTATAAATTAACCATGTCTGGCTAAAACTTCAACTTCTATTGTCGTGTGCCATACCCCACCCACAAATCAACCATGGCCGCCAACTGGAATGCCAAGAAGAAAAAAAAACATCGTCAAGCTTAGACCAAAGTTGACCATGAGCCTACTATTATTGTTATGCATAGTCCTATACTTCATGAACTATAATGCACATTCCTCACATACTGCATGTGCTACAAATATTGCAATCGGTGTAAAAAACTTGAAAAACTGTCACCTCAGACGTAATACGTTGTATTGAACCGCATAAACCATCAACGTGTAAAACCATTCTGACAAGTCATATTACTATTAGTGCTGTCCGGTGATACAGAACTAAACCCTGGACCACCAAAGAACAGCCAACCTGTTTGGCCCTGTGTCATCTGCGAATACCCATTATCTTAGTCACAGGAAGGGATTGCCCGCGATGACTGGAATGTTTGGCATCATAGAATGTGTTTATGTGTTCACACGACTATAGAGCCTTAGAAAGGCCCAGTGTGGTATGGAAGTGCTGCAAATGTGACCTAAATTGCCTAAATTGTGATAGTTTCACCTTTCGCAGTTACGAACTCCACATATCAAATTCATTCACACAATTAACCTTCATCGACTCGACCATAGACTCTGTCCACTCAAATGTCTTTAGCCCATTACACACAAGCAGCCCTAGAGGTAACAACGCCAACAGCTCACACCGACATTCTACTTCAAGCAACCACAGCAGTCATAGGATGTCGTCAGGGAAAGACCTCAGTGATTCTAACCCTTACCCAGAGCTGCCAGATAAAAAGAACCTCAGAATCCTCAACATCAACAGTTACTGCAGAAATGTGAAAGAAAATAACCATGAGTTCAAAATGGCTGTTAACTACATAAAACCAGACATAATTTGTGGAACAGAATCATGACTGAAATGAATACGACCAGGCAAACCAACATCTCCAAACGCTATTAACAATGCCAAAATCTTCCCATTCAACTACCAAGGATTCAGGAACGATAGGGGCACAAGAGGCGGTGGAGTTTTCATAGCAGTTCAGTACAACTTGACAGCAATCTCATCACAGACTGTGAACTAGAATATGTAAAAGTGACATTTAAATCAAAAAAAGTCCTTTATATTTGTCAGAATAATTAGACCTTGACAAAACATTTGTCTTAAGTTTCGCAAGTCTCCACGTCACTTTGAATCGCATTGCGCGAGAAACTCGTTTTTTTATATAAACTGAGAATTCCAATAAGAGATGGTTGGCATTTTCTCTGTGTCTTTGCCTGGAAACCCTAAGGAGCTTAATTGCGTCGGGCGGAGGGCAATTTGTTCAGTAGGACTCTACCAGCATGTAGGTTTCTTTTGGTCATCACAGCAGGTTTAATAAGCAGAGTGTTCACAGAGGGTTATTCCTTGCTTGAAAGAGGAAGGATTACAAGACAAGAGTATTTCATAGCTCGTGAGTATAGTTGAACGTACTGTGGTTCGACAGTCGAGTTGTAGAACGTACGTTCAAACTACAGGCTGACCAAGGGAAAGGTCAAAACAGTTACATCACAGAGATTGATGCTGATATTTGAACCGTTGTAGGTTGATACAAATTGTTCAAAGTGGTTGAACATATGTTCGGAACCTGATAGTTATCTAAGTGATAGCTCAGGCTAGTGTCTAGCCCAACCTAAGAGGCTGAGACATCAATATTAACATAGGGTTGGAGCTATAATACAGGATAGCTCATTGCAGTGTTCAGCTCAACGTATGATGCTGAAACACTTAGCTTTTAAGTGTTAGGGTTTGCAAGATTGTGTTCAAACCCTTTATTTTACTTTACTGCGGATATATTGTTACACAGTTGTAGGTTTGAACAGGTAACGTTTCGAACCAATTGTTTAGTTAGAAATCAACGGATGTTGATAGGAGCTCGTGTTTGGAGCTCATTGTAAATGATTGTGCTTTAGAATCCAGGGCTTTTTTTGTCTGTTTTTATAGCCGTTATTGGGTCATATTCTCAATGACAAAACATATCTGTTTTTCACAATTTTGAGAAGAAAATTCCCAACTGAAAGAAGAAACAGGAAGAACATTGAAAAGTAACAAAAATGTGACAAGTATTCATAATTGAATATGAAATGCTTTTAAATGCCTCTGTTGATCTTGTTGTACTGCAAACAGTATGAAAGATACAATTATGAAATAAATGTTTGACTGTTTTGTTTCCCAATTTTATGAAAAATAGTGCTAAAATTCCCAATTTTGAGGCTATGGGTTATGTTCCCAAAATGTAGAAAAAAAGCACTGGAATCATTGCTTTGAAAAAATTAAATTATGGTATAATCATAAGGCAGGTAGCCTGAGGACAATTTAATATATATATATATAGTTCAACGTTTCATGTGTTGAACCCCGCTGTCTGTAACGTGGTGTTAATGTTTCAAACTAGATTAAGCTGAACTGTATAATCAGCGTAAGAAACTGTCACCTTATGAAAGGACCTGTTTTAAAACACAGGAGAGTTTGTAGCAATTAATAAACTTACACGTTACAATGTACGTTCATATCGTATGAAAGGTTAATTTAGAACTCCATATTACATGCCAAAAAGAAACATATCTGACATTAATAACAAACCTGCAGATTCACTGAAACTTTTGAACTCATCCAAACCGAAGCACCTCATCCTGTGAGGAGACTTTTTAACTGCCCTGATATCGACTGGAACACTTTGGCTGTCTCTAGCGACCCTAAAGTCCAAGACAGATCAGTACAACAGCACCTTGTAGACACCATGATAGAATTCAACTTGATGCAAATCCATGAAGAACCAACCAGAGATCATAATCTACTTAACCTGGTTTTAACAACACCTTCCTTGATTAAATCCTCTGTCAACGTACCCGGTATATCTGACCACGCCATGATTGTCACTGACGTGGACATCAAGCATGTGTACCATTACCAGAAACCAAGAAAGATCTTCAAATTTGCAAAGGCCAACTGGGCAGCTATCAAGGCAGATTGTGACTATATCATCTGGAGTTAATACACAACTAAGCCAAGGAACTGACACTGAGAACTTTGGTTGAAAAAGATATGCCATCAAAACATGCAGAAGCAAATACTCGCTACCCTGGATGGACAGGAATCTTCGAAAGTCACTAAAGAAAAAAGCAAGACTATGTAAACAAGCCAAGGCTAAGAACAACTGGGTAAAATACAGATAGTTCCAAAAAGAAGGCAAACGACAATTCCGCAGAGCCGAATGCCTGAGACCATGTAAACAACATCATCCAAGAAGGACTACAGGAACTCTAAACCATTTTGGAAATAAGTTAAATAAAAAAAACAAGATAATGTCGGAACAGCGCCTCTTATACAGCACGGCAACCTCATCACGGACTTCAAAGCAAAAGCAGACAAACTCGTGGAACAATTTCAATCAGTTTTCACCAAGACAGCAACACCTCTCTTCCACCAGTCAACCTAAGGAAAACTATACCTAGATCATTCCACATCTAAACATCGAAAGGAAAGGCGTATTAAAAATCCTTACAAACCTTAAAACATCGAAGGCAATGGACCCAGACAGCATCCCAAACATTGTACTGCAGACCTGTGCTGAAGAGCTAGCCCAAGGACTTTGTGATTTTTTCCAGTTCTCGCTTGACATTGGCACACTGACACAAGATTGGAGGAATGCAAACATATCCCCGGTCTTCAAAAAAGGCTATAGACACTTGCCCGAAAATTACAGACTCGTTTCACTAACATTAGTGCCTTGTAAGATGCTGGAGCATATCATATGCAGTCAAAAACATGGTAACAGTTTGACAAACATAACATATTGACCAAGCTCAACCACGGGTTTCATCTGGATTCTCCACTGAAAGTCAGTTTCTAGTTACTCTCCATGACTTTTTTAAAGCTTTCGACAAGAAACAACAAATCAATATTGCCATCCGCGACACAAGAAACAACAAATCAATATTACCATCTGCGACACAAGAAACAACAAATCAATATTGCCATCCGCGACACAAGAAACAACAAATCAATATTGTCATCCGCGACACAAGAAACAACAAATCAATATTGCCATCCGCGACACAAGAAACAACAAATCAATATTGTCATCCTCGACACAAGAAACAACAAATCAATATTGTCATCCGCGACACAAGAAACAACAAATCAATATTGTCATCCTCGACACAAGAAACAACAAATCAATTTTGTCATCCTCGACACAAGAGACAACAAATCAATACTGCCCTCCACGACACAAGAAACAACAAATCAATATTGCCATCCGCGACACAAGAAACAACAAATCAATATTGCCATCCGCGACACAAGAAACAACAAATCAATATTGCCATCCGCGACACAAGAAACAACAAATCAATATTACCATCCGCGACACAAGAAACAACAAATCAATATTGCCAATCGCAACACAAGAAACAACAAATCAATATTGCCATCCGCGACACAAGAAACAACAAATCAATATTGTCATCCGCGACACAAGAAACAACAAATCAATATTGCCATCCGCGACACCAGAAACAACAAATCAATATTGTCATCCTCGACACAAGAAACAACAAATCAATATTGTCATCCTCGACACAAGAAACAACAAATCAATACTGCCATATCAATATTGTCATCCGCGACACAAGAAACAACAAATCAATATTGCCATCCGCGACACAAGAAACAACAAATCAATATTGTCATCCTCGACACAAGAAACAACAAATCAATATTGTCATCCGCAACACAAGAAACAACAAATCAATACTAAACAACAAATCAATATTGCCATCCGCGACACAAGAAACAACAAATCAATATTGCCATCCGCGACACAAGAAACAACAAATCAATATTGCCATCCGCAACACAAGAAACAACAAATCAATATTGCCATCTGCGACACAAGAAACAACAAATCAATATTGCCATACGCGACACAAGAAACAACAAATCAATATTGCCATCTGCGACACAACAAACTCCTTCATAAAATAGACTGCTATAGTGTCAAAGGTCAACTGAAGGAGAGATCAATGAATGCTGTCTGTGAAGGGTAACACTCTAAAAGTGTACACGTTGAATCAGGTGTACCTCAAGGCACTGTCCTATGGCCACTAATGTTCCTCTGCCACATAAATGACTTACCAGATTCCGGTACATGTGCATCTAAAGTCTGACTCTTCGCAGATGACTGCCTACTATACAAAATAAACAGCATACAAGATCACATGGCTCTCCAAAATGACCTGCTAGAACTGGAAAAATGTGCATCAACTTGGGGTTTGGGATTCAATGCCAAGAAGTGCTATATTTGAAGTGTCAGAAACTCATCATCACATTTCTACCAACTTGACAACACAATACTCCAACAAGTTTTGGCAAATTCATATTTAGGCATCACCATCTCGGAAGACTTACAGTGGAGTAGCCACATAAATAATTAATCCGAGCCTTCTCTGACCCTAAAAGCCTTTTTATCTTTGGCTTTTTAGGGTCAGAGGAACTCCTACAGTGAAAACTGGGGGATTACTAAAACACACAGTTATGCACTTTCAACAATGTTTGTGGCGTCGGGTCGATTTTTTTCGATAATTTGGCTTAACAGATCGATCAATTAATGTTTATTATACCAAGTTGCAATGATAAAATTGTACCTTTATCAATTGTAGTGACACAATAAAACATTTATGTTTTGAAGTAAACTTTTATTTACTACATATATCAGCCATATTGTCATTTTGCATATTAATTAAATTCCCCCGATATTCTCGCACGAGGAGAAGGCATTCATATCCCCTCATCAAATAAGTCCACTATCAACTGACAACATCCAGGGATTTTTGGAGTGGAACGAATTCTCCTCAGAGCATAATTAGGGTCTAAACTTCAAAGATAAACAATTGGATGTTGTTCAAAGAATTGCGAGTGCCAAAAAGAAAAGTTGGTCTCAATTTTGAAATTGTTTGAATTTTGCGGGAAATATTTATCGGCAAACCAGTCACGATAACGTGACATTTGACCTGAATAATAACAAATGTTGGAAATTTAATATTTTTTAACTTCGTCTGAAAAGGTCTGAACAAACATATCGTTTTAAATGCTTGAAATGTTAATTCAATGCATACTTTCTTAGATATATTTACTTGAAACCAAAAATCCTGCGAGGGAGTGGAGATCCCCATGTTTTTACTATAGGAAGCGCTCTGTCAGATCATACACAGCCAGATGAAATATCAAAAGTGTAAAAAGGGCTGGTAAGGTCAGAGAAGGCTCGGATTAATAAATAATATATGCAGAAAAGCAAACTCAACGCTATAGACTTCCTAAGAAGAAACTTAAAGAACTGCCCACATGAATGTCGGAAGCTAGCATACATCACCCTAGTCCGCTCAACCCTCGAATATGGCTCCTTTATCTGCATGGGACCTGTACCACCGAAAGGATGTAAACTCCTTGTAAAAAATTCAATGCCAAGCTGCTAGATTTATTCAAAAAGATTATAAATTGTGAGATGATGGGTGCGTGACAAGAATGCTGCAAGATCTCGACCTACCAACACTTCAGCATAGGCGTGAATTCAACCGGCTGGTCTACCTATACAAGATAGTGGGGGTATGGTACCGGCAATAGACACATATACAGTACAGCTCACGCGAAACCCACACTTTACTCGATTTGCCAAGTTTGGTCGTATCGAGGACGCCACTGTCGAGTCACTCGGAGTGATCAAACACTCCGAGTGACTCCGCGTAGAATCCAATTAACCATGAGTGCACACCTGTGGTGATTTTTTATTGGGAATAAAAAAATCTGATTTTTCCGACTTTTCTACTTGTCCGACAGCGCGCTTGAAAAAGCAACCAATCGCCAGAAAAAAAAACTAACAATGCAAAGCCGATTGCATCCTTTCTGTGCAAAGCTGACACAACTGATAAATACAATGAATAAATTTCGAAACAAATACGCATTTTGAACTTTTAATGCCTTTAACCACAAGTTTTGTTCGTTTCTGTTGTCCAAAAGTCAGTTCTTAAACAGACATAAATACTACCCATAAGTGTTGGCCATGTATGTACCTTAAACAAAGTGGCACAAACAACGGGTTTATGACTCGGAATTCTTTACAATATTTTTCTGACTAAAGAACCCATCAATGTATTAATAATAAACAGCAGAATAGTAAAAAATTGTTACAAAAATAGTAACGATTATTTTAAAATATAATTCTAATTTCCAGTATAATAATTACTGATTGAATTTTATGTTCATTCGCCGCAAAGCCGGTAATAGGAACCGCCATATAACCCAGTATACATAATCCGGGCATTCAAATTTTACCACATCCGCTTTTCCAAAAAGTAAAATTGTCTTCTACTTCGATTTTTTCAAAAGTTATTATTGAATAATTATGCATTAAAACGACTTCAATTAGTAAAGGTTGCACCTTTTACCTGTGCAGTTTTGACTCAGCGAACTCGAGTTTGTCTACGCGATGCAACGTAGCGTAATTACGCCATGAACTTTTCGCGAAGCTGATTTTCACTCCGAGTAGTTTTATCATCGAAACTCGGCGTAATTATGCGATTTGTCAATTCCTCACTCAGCGTGAAAGAATAAAGTGTGGGTTTCGCGTGAGCTGTACTGTATGATTGTTTAGTCAGTCAAAGTACCAAAAGACTTATAAAAGCCAAACAAATTTTTAATCTAAAAACGTTATTGAAAGACAAGTAACAAACAAATCAAGTGCTTTGTGGTCGTTAAAGCCAACACTGACCAATACAGGAACTCATTCTTCGTGAAAACAGTGATTAAGTGGAACCACCTGGACGAGAGCACTAAAGTGTTTTCTACCTGTCTGCTGGTGCATCCCACATGTTTCTCTTCAGGAAATGTATTTTAAATAACCTTACTTCTGTCCTGTCTTCTGTCTGCATTCTGTCAGTATGGTGTCCTTCTCGCCGAGCGTGGTCACGTAGTCTAGGCCAGGTCATGTGATGTCATTTGGCAGGAATCAGCTGGTTACCCACAAGTCCAGGAACCAGACCGTAAGGTCATATATGCTCCTCTTTGACAGTCACTACAGCACTATCGGAGCCCAAACAGTTGAGGGATTCAAGTCGTCCCTTTCGAACTGTTATTAAGCTCGCGCACTCTCCCCGAATTTATATACCAGTACTACTTCATAACCATACAGATAGTTTGGTATTCAAATAAACAGAAAATAGTAAAGGTCAATTTCAGACTTTCATCCGCCCCCTATTGCCACCAATGACAAATCCTATGAAAATGTATGGCGAAAAATGATTTAGCCATTTACTGGTATATAAAACAAAACTTACCCTGAGCAATGACATCTTCAACTGTCACAGTGAATTTTCCAACAATAAAAACTTTGCCAATCAAGGCATTTTGCTGGCTAGTCTCGGTCTTCGAAAATAACTTCTTCATGACGGGT